>CAUYRH010043222.1:0-11179 GCA_963574655.1 Perodicticus potto | reverse complement strand
GAATTGGAGGTTGCTGTGAGCTGTGATGGCTACAGCACTCTATCCAGGGTGACAGCTTGAGGCTCTGTCTCAAAAAAAATAAAAAAAAATAAAAAAATACAAAAGCACTGATCCATACTTTCTGGGGAATCTTAACCTTATAAATCTGACATCATTCAGGTAACAACTTAAAAAATTTTTTAAATTATTATGAGTATGTAGTAGTTGTACATGTATATATTTATGGGAACTTTTATGAAGGATTAAATATGACACAAGAAATTCCATGAAGGAAGGTGATAAATATACTCAGACTATATCTGGAGAATTAGGCTTAGACTTAGGTGTGCTCTTGAGAGTACTGTAGATAATTAAGAACATTTTTAGAGAAGAGCAGAGGGAATGGTGTGGAGCATCTAACTCAATCGCGTGGAGCACAGGAACTGAGCATGACTGGTGTGGGGGAAATGATTCCCTTTCAGATGTTGAAAAAGGTGTCATGTAGAAAATCAGATATCTTCTCTGTAGACCTAGAAACTTCTTATTTCTCTCCACTCCATCAGAGCAGATCCAGTTTTTGTAACTTGAACATTAGGAAGGGGACTCTCCTAAGAAAAACTTGTAAGTATAAAATTATAAAGATAATAAGTTAGATACAGGCTTGGGAAGGTGCCTGTGTAAGTGCAGGCCCCTGAAACTTCAGCTTTATTAGCTTCCTAATAAATCCACCACATTCTGACTTTATATACCAGCAAAACTAAATTACTTGTAGCTCTCCAGACATGCCATATTTTCTTTCCTGTCTATGCTATGGCTTTGCAGAGAGTATTCCCATTGTCCAGCCCTTTCCCCCAACTCATGTATTTGGCAGTATCTACTCATCCTTCAAACTCTAATTCGAAGAGCACTATTCTTGTGCTAGGATGTGGGGGAGACAAAAAGGATAAAAATCTCTGTCTTCCTGGATCTACATTCAGGTTTAGAGGGAGAGAGATAATAAATACTTAAATGAAGTCATGTTTTGGCATCTAACGAGGGCAATGGAGGAAATAAAGCAGGGAAATGTAGAAGGAATGTGGTGAGTAGGAGAGAGGGTGAGACTGCAGTCTGAGGTCTGGTGGCCAGGAGAGGTCCCCTGGGAATGTGACACTGGAGCAGAGGCTCAGAGGCACAGAAGGGAGCCAGCTGGACGTGTGGGCAGCACCCTTGAGACAGAGGCACCAGCTGGTGCAGGGCTCCTCAGGAGGCCCCCAGAAGACATAGGTGGGTGGGAAGTCTTTTCCTAGATACCCAAGAACTTTGTGTTTCTTCTCCCACAACACTGACCTTATTGTTTGATGTTGGGTCATCATTGTGCTGATTATTTGGTTTGTCTGGCTTCCTTTACACTGTGTATCAGTCAGCTAGAGCTGCAAACAAAACTCTCAAACACCTCAGTGGCTCAAAGCAACAAAGGTTATTCCTTGTTCACACTATGTATACCTGCCATGTCAGCTTATTGTTCTCACTTCACCATCTATAGTATAACCAGCTGCCAGGCCAAAGAGAGAGTAAATAGTGAGACAAAGCACATACTTTCTTCCTAAACATCCTCCTTGAAATGACACATTTGCGCACTTTTCATTGGTTTTACCTATCTTCAGGTTAGCAGAGAAATCCAATGTGTTCAGAAAGGGAGCCAGCCCCTGAGTACTGGTGAATAACTTCATAATCACAACAGATTCACAGCTTCTTGAATTAAAAGGATGCCATCTTTTTAAAAAACCTTGATATATCCAGTGCCTGGCACTGTGAAGAAATAGATTTAGCAAATAAAACCTCTAGGGAGGTAATATTTTGGGGTGCTTACTACCAGGAACTATTTCAAGCATATTTCCAGCATCAGCAGATACTGATGGATGTTTAAGTGTGGGCTCTCCTAACACCCGGATAGTGATACTTTCTGGGTAAAGTTCATGCCAAGGTGGAAATATATGGTCTCTAAAGTGTTTTTAATTCTGAGGCCTTTGTATTTATATCACAATCACTTTTTTGAGCTTGAGAATGAACAAGGTAGTGTTCACTTCAGAGGTGATAACTTCTGACTGAGCAAGCTATTTCTGTTGGTAACTAGACAGAAGCAAGAATTGTTTGAGGGGAGAAACAAGTGGAGAGCTAAGCCCTGAGCCCTGAATGGAGAAAGCAGCGTGACCCTTTAGTATCCAGAAGGCAAAAGAAGGCCAGCTCTGGGCTTGTCATTGCTCTGACACATGAGGATTTGGAGTTGGAGACAGGCTTGATTTTTTTGTTTTCAGCAGAAGTCTGACTATTCTAACCAGCAGATCTGCTCAACTGCCAAGGTCCTGCCTGTGCACATTCCTGAGGAGGGATGGTTTTCCCTGAGTTCTTTTTTGTTATAGATTCCTACTGACTAACCTTTGTCTAAGCACCACCCTCACTGGAACAGAGTTCTCTATTCATATGTAAGAGTACAGTGTAAAAATGTTACAAATAATAAAAATCATAATAGTCCTGTCAAGCCTTTTTAATAAAAAAAAAATAAAACTGGAATAATTCAGCCTGTAAAATCTTTGAGCCCTTGTAAGAAGGAAATATAAAAATAATTACAGGTAGAGGATTTATTGTGTAATAAAGATAGCTTAAAAGAGGGCCTAGGATGTAGGACCACAATATCTGGCTTTGTCCAGAATCTGCTGTGTGGCTGGCCATAGCTGCTCCCCTTTCTTAACCTACAGTGGAGGAAGGGCTGTGATCTCTAAGTCCAGAGACTGTGTGTGGGGATGGATGGGAAGATATGAAAGTGCTTTGCCTTGGTGCACTTTGAGTGAAGGAATTGAAGTGAATTCATTTTTGTGGTTGGTCATGGAAACTTCCCTAAAAGCCAACTGATTTATTTATGGTTGTCTTGGTCAGTGGTAAGGTGGGTGGTCTGGTTGTCACTGCCAAGGTCAGTGTTTTTAAGAGAAGGAAGAAGAGAAAAACATTCAAAATGAAACATTTTGAAAATATAAATTTAACCTTACTTTACGATCCAAGCTTTGTTTTATTATATATAGGCCTGAGTTTTAAATTATTTTTATTTTTGAAAATGTCAAATATACACAAAATTAGAATAAGCCATATATATCCCACCCAACTTGAATAGCTGCCAGTTTATGATCAAATATATTTCATCTGTTTCTACTCACCACCCATTTTTTTTTTTTCTGGAGAGCTTTTTTCCCCTGGCAAATCCCATTTTTTTAACCAAAAATACATACTTCACTGTATATAACTAACCTATTAGGACTTTTATAACATAACCAAAATATCATTATCAGACATAGCAACATTAACAGCAGTTCCTTAATATCATTTCATATCCAGTTGTGGTATATAGCCTCCAAGAAATGGCTGCCATCAGTGCCTTTCCTTCCTGCATGGACATATAGTTCCTCCCATGAAGGGGTGGAGTCTGTTTCCCCTCCCCTTAAACCTGGACTGGCCTTACATCTTGTTTTAACCAGTAGAATGTGTCAAAAGTGACACTGCCAATTCCCGGGCCAAAATATGATGGCAGCTTTTGCTTTCTCTCTTGGGAGTCATTCACTGTGTAAGAAGTCTGATTACTCTGTGACCACCATGTTGTGAGGAAACCCACGTTGTCATGTTAAGAGGGAGTCCTGGACAGACCCCCTGTTCTAACCATCCCCAGCCTGTTAGAACCAGCCCAGCCAAGGTGCCAGACATGAGAGTAAAGAAACCACCTCAGACATTCCAGGTCCAGTAGATACCAAATAGGGCAGAGTAATCTCCCAGCTGAGCTCAGCTCAGAATCATGAGATACATATTATTATTCCTTAAACTGCTAGCTTTGGGTTGTTTTGTTTTTATTAGGCAATAGATAAGCTAAAATACCAGTGCCTATTCATGTTTTTCTGATTGTCTAATAAAAAGGTTTTTATTGTTGGCTTGTTAGAATCAAGATCCAAATAAGATATGACTTACATTTGCAAAATAAATTTATATTTATATAGACCTCAGTAATTAACATCCTAAGTAAAATTTTGTAACCTTGTTAGGTTTCTTTTTCTTTTTTTAGAGACAGAGTCTCACTTTATCTCCCTTGGTAGAGTGTTGTGGTGTCTCAGCTCACAGCAACCTCCAACTCCTGAGCTTAGGTGATTCTCTTGCGTCAGCCTCCCGAGTAGCTGGGACTACAGGTTCCTGCCACAATGCCCGGCTATTTTTGTTGCTGTTTGGCCCAGGATGGGTTCAAACCCGCCACCCTCGGTATATGGGGCTGGCGCCTTACCTGCTGAGCGACAGGTGCCGCCCCCATGTTAGGTTTCTTAGGTTTTCTTATTGGCTTTTTTTTTTTTTTGAGACAGAGTCTCACTCTGTTGTCCCAGCTGGAGTACAATGGCTGTGGTGGTATCATCATAGCTCACAGCAACCTTAAGCTCTTGGGCTCCAATGATTTTCCTGCCTCAGCCTCCTGAATAGCTGGCACTAGAGGTATATGCCATCAAATCCTTTTGATTTTTTTTAAGTTTTTGTAGGCTAACTTTTCTATATTTTTTATAGAGACAGAGTGTCACTCTTGCTCAGGCTAGTTTGGAACTCCTGACCTCAAGTGATCCTTCACCTCATCCTCCCAAAGTGCTAAGATTATGGGCATGAACCACCACACCCAGACTTTTCTCCTTTTGTAATGCAAGCACTTACAAGTATGAATTTCTCTCATAGTACTGCTTTTGCTGCATCCTATAAATTTGGATATATTGTGTTTTGTTTTTATTTGTCTCAGTATATTTTAAAATGCCCTTTGTGATTTCTTTTTTGATCCCCTGGTTATTTTTCAGTAGTGTGATAATTTTCATGTATTTGTGGATTTTCCAGTTTACCTTTAACTATCAATTTCTAGTTTCATTCTGTTGTGATCCAAAAAGACATTTGGTGTGATTTTAGTCTTCTTAAATTTATGAAGACTTATTTTGTGGCCTAGCATGTAATCTATTGTGGAGAATGTTTTGTGTACACTTAGAATAATGTATATTTCTTCTGTTGTTGGGTACGGTGTTCTGTACGTGTCTGTTAGGTCTACTTGGTCCACAGTGTTGCTCAAGTTTAACCTTGTTCTTGAAATCATTTAGCAAATGAAGGAAATTAAGGAAAAAAGAAGGAAATGTCCTTAGATAAAGATTTCCTGCTTGAAACCACAGCAAACGTTTTGTCTAATAGTGAAACATTTGATTCAGGAACAAGATAAGGATTCCTACTATCAGTATTCAACATTGGAGTGGGGGTTCTAGGGAATAAACTATAAGACATATAAGGAATATATGGTAAAAATTCATGAAACAAACTCATACTGTTGTTTGCAGATGAGGAAATGGTTTAGTAAGAAAATCCCCTGAAAAACTATTATAACTAATAAGAAAATTGAGTAAGATGATTAGGTACACTAGCAATACACACAAAGCATTAGCTTTCCCATATGCCCAAAATAACTAGTTAGAGAAGGAAATGGCCAGGGGAGGGGGTGGGAGCCCAGTCACAACCAGTAACCAAAGATGAAATATCCTCAGAATAAACCTTACAAGACTTGTACAGAATCTATGACAATAACTGCAAAACTTTAATGACCTAAAGGAATGGAGAGCCACAGCACCTTCCTGCAGGAAAAGATTCAGAATTGCATAGATGTCAGTACACTCCAGATTAATCTCTAAATTCAGTGGAATTATATTCACAATAAAAATGCCATAGGGTAAAGCAAGTATTCTAAAATGTTAATGGTGAGATCTAGGTGGCAGGTATATTGGATATTCATCATAAAATTCTTTTAATTATTCTATATGTTTGAAATTTTTTATTAAAAAGTTGGAGGTAAGTGCCATCAGGATTTTTTATGGAATTTGATAAGCTAAATCTGAAATTCCTCTGGGAAAAGCAAAAAAGAACAAAGTAATTTTGAAACAAAACAATGAAGAATAATTTTTTTATCAGACATGGAAACATATTTTTAACATATTTAAGTAATTAAAATAGCCTATTATCAGATGAGAATTGATAAATAGATGAATGGATCATCTAAATACATTTTTTACATAATAGATTTTCAGAATATAAAAGTGGTACTATTTCAAATCAGTTGGGAGAGATAAATAACTATTACGACAGCTGACATAAAGAACAATACTTTTAAAATAAATTTGAGAGAACTACAACAAGCAAAATTACACATAAGAAAAAATACAAGACAAGTTTTTTAAAAATTGTGATGAGAAAGGTCTTCCTGTACAAGACTGAAAACCTAGACACGTAAGAAGAAAAGGTTAATTGATTTGAATACATAAATATTATGAATTTGTGAATAGTAAAGGAAACTATAATAAGGTTTATTACATGCAGGTGACTCATTGGAAGAAAATGAAACATAAGTAATTGATATTTATAATGTATAAGAGCTCATGTAAAAATAAGACAAATATTTTTAAAAGGGGCTAATAAACAAAATACACAAGTTATCAACTAGAAAAGATGCTCAGCCTGATTACTAATTAGAGAAATTAAAATTAAATAAAAAATAAGCTTTCTTCCCCAGCCTTGCCGATTGGCAAAAATCGAAAGGCCAATCATGCAGTGTTCATGCAGCATGGGTGAAAGTGTATATTGGTAAAATTTTTATGAAGGTCAGTTTAGCAATAGCTATCCAAATTTTGGAAGGCATATCTTTGGTCTAGCCATTTCACTTCTAAGAATCTGCACAGTCTGAGGAAGAGTAAAAATACATGCACATGATCACAAGGTGATGGAGAAGGTCGTTCCTTGCATCGCTTGTTAGCATCAACACTGCCTGTTAATAAGGTAGTGCTAAAGTAAAAATAGTACATGTGTACTGGGTAATAAAATGTAATGCAGCCATTTAAAAGAAGGGTTAAGACCTATGTTTGCTGATATAAATATATCTCCATGACATATTTAAATAACAAAATGCATAATGTGCTGCATAATGGATATGCTTTAATTGTTTAAAGATCAGTTTATGTAGACTTGTATTTGCTTGACTATGAACAAAATTTAAAAGTGTAAAGGATAAACACTGATCTATTAAAAATAAGTGATTTTATTAGAAGGAAGAGGAATGTTAAATAACTGTAAACATAAAATTAAATAAACTTAGTGCCCATAAGCAGTATGGGTGGCTGCATGTGGAGTGATAGGTTGCTTGTTTAGAGTTGGGTGGTTTTAGTGTGACATGAACAGAATGTGTGTGTGGGGGGAGGGTTCCTGACATGCCCCACACATGCGAGGGCTTTGTCAAAATGGAGCTCCTAACTGGCATCAGTACCTTATCATTTATTTGGCAACCTTGCCTTGTTGAAGTTGGACTGGAATAAACAAAAAGTGCCGTGGATTCACCTATACCAGGGAAGTGGAGGGAATCTGACCCTATTGTCTTCAAATATCAATTTCAAAACGATAAATGAATTTGGCCACTTTGTCAGATAAGGCCCTTGACATTATGAAATGTATAAGAGCACAGTTTGATAGAAGCTTAATTTCCAGAAAATGTGGAGTTTTCACATTTAAAAATAGCTATAGTTAAAAGCATCAAAATTACTTATTTTTGAAGTTGTACAAAGTAACTAAATAAATTAGTAAACTTTCATGCACTAGAAATGTCAAAAAGTTATACTAAGGCCAGATGTGAAAAAATACTAACAGATTGTCCTATAAAATGATGCCAGCTGTTGTAGAATTCAGTCTGGGCTGGAATTTACAGAGTATGAGTATCTCTGAGAGTGGCTGTTTGGCATAATGAATCAAGGTGATCCCAAAGGTGGCAGTGGCTGGTACTGTAAATCACTGCCATCAACTCCAAATGGTATCAGTGGGTTCTGTCTGGAGAGATTTATGAAGAGTAAGGAAACATCACATACAAGTAGATCAGTTTGCGCTGATGGCACCACTGTTACGCTACAAAGAGATCTGGGTTCAGTGCTCATGTCAGAAAGCAGATTCCTCAAATCATGATCCTTCACTGTGTGCCGGGCTGTTTAGTACCCGCTTTTACCTGCCTTCAAAACTGAAGGATGCTCCAGGTATCCGTGGGAGCTGCAAATACCAGAGGACACACCCTGAATTCACCACTCCTCGTGCTTCTGTAGAAATTGGTACTAAGCACACGCACCTCCTTTTTCATATAGAAGCAAGGAGGTTTCCCTATGTCGTGATGCTTCCATCTCAACCAAGCATAACTGAAATTATGTCCTCAAAAATATGACATTTATTATTTCTTAGTGTATCCCTTTTAGCACCCAAAATAAACTCACTATATCCATGCAAAGAGCTAACATGAACCAAGTAACAGCTGAAGAGAAATTGTTTGCTTTTATCAAAAAAGCAGTCCAATTTGTATAAAGCATGTTGAAAAAAATTTCACTGATTCTTTAGGAAAACAAATGCTATTTCAGAAAAGGAAGGAGTGATGAACCACTTCAATTGAAATGACACAACTTGCAGTACTGAATGCCTCTTTATGCAGAGATCCTAACGTGGCCAAAGCTCTCATAAACAAAAATGCACTGCTACCACCAAAGACAGCAGATACTGGATTTAGCAATTTAGGCCTGGATTCTCCAATGACAGTGATGTAATGAAAGGGAAGCTCACTGAAATAAGAGCCAATAGTCAAATCCAAATGGAGTTTGAAACAAAGACGTTTGAGAATTTCTAATGTGCTTATTCATAGTATCTTCAACTGGAAAAGAAAAGGCTGGAGATTCTGGGCACATCAGAGGTGATGAGAAGCTTTTTCATTACTTTTACATGTCAAAGGTCAAAAATCACTGAAATACAAGTAACAACTTTAGCAGGTATTCTGAATGACATGTAACGAAAGCAATAACAGCACTATCTTTAAGTATGTAATCGTTCTTGTATTTTTAATTGCTATAAAATTTTATAAGTGCAATTCTATTTTAGTTCCTTTAATAGTTATGAAATAACTTAAACTTAAAGAAAAAATATGTTTTAGTGACGTTTTACAAAGAGAGTGAAACTGGAACATGAAAACAAAAGAGTAACGGTTCAAGAATCTCTGGAATATATGACTATTAGGACCATATATTCATATTTCATAGACCAACCATGAAAGTCCATGTTTTGTCAATTTTATGTACATTTGGTTCAAATGTGCTGGCTTCTTGTTTTATTAACTTTGTAAACTGGAGCACTATATATTGGTAAACCCTGGTAGTAGAGAGTCTTTGCCTTTATAAAGCTCATTGGCAGCTAAAAAAGTGAAAGCAGTTCTCCTTATCACCTGCATGTTACCACCTGCTATAAGTTGGGCAACTTAAGTAACTCCAGTCACAATTTCCAGGCTCCACTGAGCGTGCCATATCTGCACAGTCCCTGGTTTCTCTATTACTAATAGTGGGAAACAGGACAAGATTATTTTATATGACCATGAAAAGGAGAAATCAAAAATTGAACATAGGTCATTGTTAAATTTTCATTAACATATATGGTTGACCAATAGAAATTTAAAGCTTAAAATTTGTTATCCTGGGAGGAAAATTAGAGTAATTGCTAAGGTCACTGTAAATTTCATTTGCAAACATGAATCATGCCTTATTTGGATCCTGATTGTTATAAATCAATTCCTTGCTTGAGATCAGGAGTTTAAGACCAGCCTCAGTAAAAGCTAGATCCTGTCTGTACAAAAATATACTATGTCTAAAAAGTAAAAAAAGAAAAGAAAAAAATATATATAGAAAAATTAGCCAGGTATAGTGGTGTGCACCTATAGCCCCAGCTGCTTGGGTGGCTGAGACAAGAGGATTGCTTGAACCCAGATGTTTGAGGTTGCTGTGAGCTATGATGACACCACTGCACTCCAGCCTGGGCAACAGAGCAAGACCCTGCCTAAAAAAAACAAAAACAAAAACAACCCCTACAAAATCTTAAAATTTAAACATTTTAAAGCTTACCATTTATGCAATATATGAAAATAAATAAGTATAATATATCGCTTTAATAGACTGAAGGACAAAAACCACATGGTCATTTCAATTGGCATAGAAAAAAAAATCTCAACAAAATTCAAGATCCTTTTATGATAAAAACACTCAACAACTAAGAAAGAAGTTACCTTGGCATAATAAATAAAGGCCATATGTGAAAAGCCCATAGCTAACTTCATACTCAACAGTCAAAAAACTAAAGCTTTTCATCTAAGGCCAGGCACAAAGCCAGGGTGCTCATTCTCAGCCTATCTCCTCAATGTAACACTAGAATTCATAGTTGGAACAAGAAAAAGAAATGAAAGGCATGTAAGCTGGAAAGGAAGTAAAATTACCTCTGTTCATGGATCACATGGTCTTTTTTTTTATTATTTTTACATATACGTGTGTTAATTAGGTTTCCACTTTTTGCCTTCACAGAATTTAAAAGGCTTAAAATTCAATAACAGTAACAATGTTTAAGATAAAGACTAGAAACAAAAACCACGTAAAGAATGAATGAAGATAAATACATTCAGAAAAGAAAACAGATGGTTACTGCATCGAAATATCAAGCAATATTAGCAATAATAATGCCAAGAAAGCAACATACACATTGTCAAATAAGATATTATAGAGTGCCGGCTCGGCGCCTGTGGCTCAAGCGGCTAAGGCGCTAGCCACGTACACCTGAGCTGGCAGGTTCGAATCCAGCCCGGGCCTGCCAAACAACAATGACGGCTGCAACCAAAAAAATGGCCAAGCGTTGTGGCTGGCGCCTGTAGTCCCAGCTACTTGGGAGGCGGAGGCAGGAGACTCGCTTGAGCCCAGGAATTGGAGGTTGTTGGGAGCTGTGATGCTCTCACAGCACTCTATCTAGGGTGACAGCTTGAGGCTCTGTCTCAAAAAAAAAAAAAAAAAAAGATATTATAGAGTGCTTTGACTCTGAGGCTCAGCATGAAGTCATCAGTTAACTTCTTATTTTTTTTTCCCAAAGTCTCAAAAAATAGACAACTTATTCCATACAAATAAAAGTAGAGTTTCAAAAAACAGATCATGCCAAATCCTATAGATAATAGAAAAAGAAGAAATATTTCAAAATCATTCTGCTTGATCTAGATACACCTGATATTGAAATTGGAGAAAATATATTGTTATAAAGGGAAATTACAAACATATTTCACTTATAAGTGAGGATGCAATAT
>CAUYRH010043221.1:0-19582 GCA_963574655.1 Perodicticus potto | reverse complement strand
CTTTGTGTGGGTCTATGGCCTATTCTCCCCTTTAAAGACCACCATCACATTGGATTAGGGCCCAAACTGATGACTTCATTTTAACCTGATAACTTTTTTTTTTTGAGACGGAGTCTCACTGTGTTGCCCCGGGTAGAGTGCCGTGGTGTCATGACTCGCAGATGCCTCAAACTCTTGGGCTTAAGCGATTCTTTTGCTTCAGCCACCCAAGTAGCTGGATCTAGAGGCGCCTGACATAATGCCCAGCTGTTGTTTTTATTTTTTGGTTATAGTTGTCATTGATGTTTGGCAGAGCTGGGCTGGATTCGAACCTGCCAGCTCCGGTATATGTGGCTGGTACCCTAGCTGCTGAGCTATAGGCGCTGAACCTTAACCTGATAACTTTTGAAGACCCTGTCTCCAAATAAGGTCACATTCTGAGGTATTGGAGATTAGAATTACAGCATATCTTTTTTATATGGGGTCATAATACTTGTGTTACTGTCATTCACATCCTATTGACTAGGCACAGTCACATGATCTCATATAGGTGCAAGGGAGTCTGAGAAATGTAGTTTTCCACTGGGCAGTCTTGTGCATGGCTAAATAGTCTATTACCGAAAAAGAAATAGAGAAAGGCTTTAAGGAGACAGAGAGTCTATGATAACTATGTGAGGCATGTATACGTTAATTAGCTCGATTTGGTCCTTCCACGGTGTGTACATATATCAAAACATTATGTACACTGGACAGGGTGTGATGGCTCACATTTGTAATCCTAGCACTCTGGGAGGCCAAGGTGGGAGGATCGCTTGAGCTCAGGAGTTCAAGACCAGCTTGAGCAGGAGAAAGCCCTGCCTCTACTAAAAATAGAAAAATTAGCTGGGCATTGTGGCAGGTGCCTGTAGTCCCACCTACTTGGGAGGGTGAGGCAGGGGGTTGCTTGAGCCCAAGAGTTTGAGGTTGCTGAGTGGTGCCTGTGGCTCTGGGAGTAGGGCGCTGGCCCCATATACCGAGGGTGGTGGGCTCCAACCTGACCCTGGCCAAACTGCAACCACCAAAAAAATCCCAAAATAGCCAGGCGTTGTGGCAGGCGCCTGTAGTCCCAGCTACTTAGGAGGCTGAGGCAAGAGAATTTTCCTAAGCCCAGGAGTTGGAGGTTGCTGTGAGCAGTCTGATGCCATGGCACTCTACCAAGGGTAATAAAATGAGACTCTGTCTCTACCGGAAAAAAAAAAAAAGAGTTTGAGGTTGCTGTGAGATATGTTGCCATGGCACTATACCCAGGGCACATAGTGAAACTATAAACTCAAAAAAACTCAAAAAAAACTCCTCAAAAAACAAAAAAACAAAAGAACAAACCCATATGTATGCCATATATATATACAATTTTTATGTGTCAGTTAAAAATGAATTAATTAAAAAACCAAATTAAAGCTATAATAAGATGCTATTTCACTTCCACTCAAATGACTATGATAAAAAGATAAAAAAGAGATAAGTAGTAAAAGATGTTGGTGAAGGTATAGAGAACTGGGACAGCCACTCTGAAAAACAGGTTGTCTTTGTGTTGTCCTTTGTCCAGGTCACTTTCTCTTGACGAACTTACTGCTGGATAAGCTGAAAGCCTCAGCCCCATCACGGATCATAAATCTCTCGTCCCTGGCCCACATTGCCGGACATATAGACTTCGACGACTTGAACTGGCAGAAGAGGAAGTATGACACCAAGGCGGCCTACTGCCAGAGCAAGCTGGCTGCGGTGCTTTTCACCAGGGAGCTGAGCCGGCGGCTGCAAGGTGTGCGAGAGTGGTGGGCTCAAACAGCCCTTCTGTGACCCTGGGCACACAGTGGGAGGCCAAGCAGTGGCCCCAGAACATAGTCACTCCCTGGGGTGCCCAGAGCAGGCTCACTGATCATTCTTGTAGTGATTGTCTTGTTGGCAGTCTGTGCTGATCAGGTGACCCTCCCGGCTGACCCTGGACAGGCAGTTAAGCCTTTGGTGCTCTAGGCTGGTGCTTCTCACGCTGGTGCTCACAGCTGGGTGGGGGGTGGGGGGTGGGGGGCTGCCCCAGCATCTAGCAGGTGGAGCAGGGGATGCAGCCTGCCCTACCCCAGAGCACTGGACACTCCTCACTTGTGGCTCATCGCATCCATAGCGCCCTGGGCATGTTTCTCAGCCATGGTCTGTGACCCTGTCATGTCTAACCTGGAGCTAGTCCTCCTGGAGCATCTCAGACCCCACCCAGAGCCATTTGTGCAGACCCTTGGGCTAGGGGCAGTGTGGAGCCTGGCAGTCTGGGAGAGAGGTCTGTCCTGGCAGCCATGTGCAGAGCTGTCTGGCAAGGCGAGACCACTTAACACTGAGGTTTCAGAGAGGAGAGTCAGGGAAATCCTACATCAGAAACAGCCTGGTCCTGTAGCCCCCAGAGCTGAGCCAGACTATGGTGGCCTTCGGGGTAGGGAGGGAGCATTGCATCTTCATCCTTCTCTTTTTCCCAGGTTCTGGCGTGACTGTCAACGCCCTGCACCCTGGCGTGGCCCGCACAGAGCTGGGCAGGCACACAGGCATGCACAGCTCTGCCTTCTCCAGCTTCACGCTTGGTGAGCCCTTCTGATGGGGTCCCCTGTGAGCCTGCACCCTACCCTCTCAGTCCAGCCCTCCTCCCATACTGCCTGGAACTTTGTCCTTGCCCCTGTCCTGTGTCTCCTAGGGAAGAGGATGGGTTGCCTCCCTGTATGGATCTGGCCTACTGGCTGCAAATACCCTAGAGACAGGAGTCTGGAGTCACCTTGTCCCATAAGAATTGTGTCTGAGGGGACAGGTGTGGGCTATGCTCAGGGAAACTCTGTCTTCACTATAAGCTAGCTGTGCTCCCTGGGGAAATTCCATCACCTTTCCCAGCCTTTCCTTACCTGTAGAGTGAAGGCAAACAGGACCCGCCTCCCAGGCACTGTGGAAGAGGTGGGACCTTTAAAAGGGCAGCAGGTGCTGGCCTGAGCACCGCTAAGTAGTGCTTGTCACTAGCATTTACAACCCTGAGAAACACCTGTGTGGTGGGTGCTGGCTGTCAGCTGATGCCGGGACATTCAGAAGCAGAAGTTATTTTAAGGAAAGATGGGTTAGGGTGGAGCACGGGGCTGATGCAGAGAGACTTTCCCTTTTCCTCGGAAAGGCCAGGAAGGCTTCTGGAGAGAGGCAGCTTTGGGGCTGTTCTGGAGGACTCTGGGTGGTGCCAGGGAAGGGGACTGCAGCTAAGGGAGTCAAGGGCAGAGGGGGAGGTGGGTTTTGCGGGCCCAAGGGCAGCTCTGGTAGTGGTGGTGGCTTCTGTGTCCCCTCTGAGCTGGGGACTTATGCTCTGGGGCCTCATTGCAGGGCCCATTTTCTGGCTGCTGGTCAAGAGTCCCCAGCTGGCGGCCCAGCCCAGTACATACCTGGCTGTGGCGGAGGAATTGGAGGGAGTTTCTGGAAAGTACTTCGACGGACTCAAAGAGAAGGCCCCGGCCCCCGAGGCCGAGGATGAGGAGGTGGCCCGGAGGCTGTGGGCAGAAAGTGCCCGCCTGGTGGGCTTGGAGATGGCCCATGGGTCTTCTGTGAAGACACAGCCCCTCCTGGGATCACCCGTGGCGCAGGTTTGAAGGCCCTGTGCGAACTGCGCCCCTCTCACCAGCTGCCACACTCACAGCATCCTCTAGAGGGCAGCGTTGGCTTCACTTCCCTGCCAGCCGTGGTGCTCTGGGTTGGAGGTGGATGCGGCCTGGGCAGCTGGCTGAGGGGACAGGTGTGGGCTATGCTCACACCAGGCCTGTGAATCTGGATGAGCCAAGGCTAGAGTTGGCATCCTCTGGTTGCAGGCAGTGTGAGAGAGCCAGGTGGTCGAGGTGGGGCCCATGGCCTCCTGTGAAGAGCGTGGCCAGATGTCTGGCAGGCAGGTGGCCCCCAGGTTACCTGTGGGGCCGGTGTCCTCTCAGGCCGTGGCCTTTCCTGCGATAAGGTACTCACAGGAACAAGGTACTCACCGGGCCATGTGCTGATCAGAGCTGTTGCCTGGCCAGTGGGTGCCACTGAACATTCCCTGCTGGTGAGTGTTAGCTGAGCCTTTCAGTGACCTGCAGATAGTCCACACAGACCCTACCTCGTTACTGCTGAGTTTGTGCTTCCTAATGGCCTGGAGTGAAGGTCCCAGTAGCTGCTGGTGGGACCCAGGAGTGCCTGGGCTGATGACCTTCCTTCTAATCCTATGGTGGTTTACATCACAGACTCTCAGAATCGCTGTTAAACAATAGCAACAACAACAGTAATAATAATAAACAAGTAAAAAAATCTAGCTGAGTTATAGTTTTCATTTTTTCTTCTATGTGTGGGGAAATGCTGGTGAACTGAACAAAGACAACTCATGGGCTGGGCTCTGTGGCTCACACCTGTAATCCCAGCACTCTGGGAGGCCGAAGAGGGAGGCTCCCTTGAGCTCAGGAGTTTGAGACCAGCCTGAGCAAGAGAGATCCCACCTTTACAAAAAATAGAAAAAATTATCTGGATGTTGTGGTGGGCACCTGTAGTCCTAACTACTTGGGAGGCTGAGGCAGGAGGATCACTTGAGCATAGGAGTTTGAGCTAGGCTGAGGCCATAGCACTCAAGCCTGGGGGACAGAGTGAGAGTTTTGTTTCAAAAAGCAAAAACTAATTGAAACCCAAAGACAACTCATGGATTTATTCCTTTTAGGAAACTAAGATGTCAATTTAAGTATGAGCAGACCAAGCAGAAGTTCAGACTTCAGAGGGGGAAGCTGCTGTCACCCCTTTCATGGGGGCAGAAATGGCTGAAGTGTGGGGAACTGATAACATGGTTTTAGGACTGGCAGGGGTTGGGGGAGCCCAGGAAGCTCTCAGTTTGGGTAGAGGGTGGAAAGTGGCAACCAAGAGCTTAGTAATCGAGGAACAAGAAATGTTTTCACATTTTATTTTGGGATAAGTGTGGAGGCCAGGGATGCAGCTCAATATCTCATGACATCCAGGACCGCTCCCCTGCTGAAGTGATGGGGTCCCAGCTGGCAGCGGTGCTGGTGAGTGGGAAGGAGAGTTGCTGCCCAGTACTGTGTAACCACAGTTTTCTTTCTGTTGCCAGCTCAGAGGGTGTGTGTGGGCTGACCTGACTCCAGGAGCAGCTTTCCCCTCACCACAGCAATGCCCAATTCCTGTGCTGTGCCCTTTGCCATCTTCCTCCTCTGAGTGTGGGTGGGGCCTGCACACAGGGCAGAGGCCGTGGCCATGGCACCCCACTTTTGTGACTGGACTGTAAAACCCTACTTCTGTGACACCGGCGTTCTCCCTTGCCTGTGCACTGGCTGGCTGTGATGGGGCTGCTATTATGGGCAAACTGTCCTGTGGGGAAGCGAGAAAGGAACTGAGTCCAACAACCCGGGAGGAACAGCCCTGCTAGTAGCCACACAAACCATCTTGCTGTGTTCTGTTGGGAGCAAGTTATAGGCTTAGCCCAAGAGCCTGTCCACCCTGTGTGTGCGTGTGTGTGTGTGACATATTTCTTAGTGTGGCATCATGGAAAAACAGGTTCGAGAATTACTTATACTGGGGGGTTAGCTGAGGATAGCCTCAAAGCCCTGGTTCTCTAAGTACTCATGTAGGGTTTACCTGGGCACTTTCTCTGCTTTTTAATTGTAAGAAATACATAACATGGAGTTCACCATCCCAACCACGTCCAGTGTGCAGTTCAGCGGCTTTAGCCCATGCATGTAATGATGCAGCTGTATCCTCCCACCTCCAGAGCCCTTCATCTTGTAGGACGGGGACTTGGTAGCAACCAAACAACCTCACACGCCTCCTCCAGCCCCTGGCAGCCACCACTCTGCTCCCTGAATCTTGGGAGTTGGTTTCTATCAGAGACCTCTGAGTGGAATCACCCATCTTTGTGTGACTGGCTTATTTATGTAGCACAGTGTCCTCAAGGGTCATCTGCTCCACACTCTTCTTTATTTCAGTCATTTTATTTTATTTTATTTTTTTGCAGTTTTTGGCCAGGGCTGGGTTTGAACCCGCCACCTCCGGCATATGGGGCCGGCGCCTTACTCCTTTGAGCCACAGGCACCGCCCTATTTCAGTCATTTTAGGGGCTGCAAGTTGACTTCCATCATGTGTTCACAGGGCACAGGGCTGAGGGCTGGGTTTTCCGTGTGCACATCACCTGGATAGTGTCTGCTGTGTCCCACAGGCAAATTGTCACTCCTCACACCCTTCTACAATCCCCACTCTGTGTGGATGCTGTTTTTATTTTTTTATATTTTAAAATTTATTTATTTATTTTGAGACTTGAGTCTCACTATGCTGCCATCAGTAGAGTGCTGTGGCGTCACAGCTCACAGCAAGCTCAAACTCTTGGGCTTAAGCGATTCTCTTGCCTCAGCCTCCCAAGTAGCTAGAGGTGCCCGCCACAACGCCTGGCTGGGTTTTTTTTTGTTGCAGTTGTCATTGTTGTTTTAGCTGGTCCAGGCTGGGTTTGAACCCGCCAGCCTCGGTATGTGGCCGATGCCCTACCCACTGAGCTATGGGTGCCACCCTGGAAGCTGTTTTTAAATGTGTATTTTCTGGATCTCACCTAAGTTTCTGGTTCTGTAGGTCTGGGGAGGTGCCCTGGGGTCTGCACTCCTGATGTGCTGTGGGGTAGGGGGAGATGGGCAGTCTACGGAACACACTTTGAGAAACACTCCACACCCAGATGGCCTAAGCCCCACACTGTGCCTCAGTGTCAAGTCTGCCGCGTTTCCATGGTTAGTAAACAGTCACTGCTAAGAACCACCCCCTGCCAGCCTTGGGACCCAGACACCAAAAGATTAAGAGTCCAGACCAGACCCTTGTCCTTGGCTCTGTCTGCATCCTCTGTCCTCCCTCCCCTCCCTCCTGTATGTTTTCAACATCCCCCTCTGTGGTAGCAGGGGGTCTGAATATGTACCATGGGTGGTGGCGACTAACAGGTCCTGTGTGCAGGGGTGGGATGGGGGAGGTCTAGCACGGAGGCTGGAACGCCCAGTTGCTTGGAGTAGAGAATGGTTTCTGTTGTCCTCCTGGGTCTGTGTGGGACAAATGGGCAAAGGGAGGTTTTTACTAGAAAGAGGTATTGCTGCTTTTTTTTCCTTTCTAGTCAGCAAACCCAAAACAGGAACCTGCGGTCAGCGACAGATTTTCTAAGATGTGCATTGAGAAAGGATCCTTAAAGAGCAGCCTAGGATGGGGGGAGGTGAGGAATTGGAGGAGGGCAAAATCCTCACGTTAGTGTCTCCCTTGTCACCTTCCCAGTACGTTTTTTTTGGAGACAGAGTCTTACTCTCTCATCCAGGCTAGAGCTCTATGGCGTCATTATAACTCACAGTAACCTCAAACTCCTGGGTTCAAGCCACCTCCTGCCTCAGCCTTCTAGTAGCTGGGACTACAGGCACCTGCCACAATATCTAGTAACACTTAGTTTTTTTCTTTTCTTTTTTTCTTTTTGAGACAGAGTCTTACTATGTAACCTTTGGTAGAGTGCCGTGGTGTTACAGCTCATGGTAACCTCAAACTCTTGGGCTTAGACGATTCTCTTGCCTAAGCCTTCCAAGTAGCTGGGACTACAGGGGCCCACCACAACGTCCGGCTATTTTTTTGTTGTAGTTGTCATTATTGTTTAGCAGGCCCTGGCTGGGTTCGAACCCACCAGCCCTGGTGTATGTGGCTGGCGCCCTAACCACTGAGCTATGGTGGTGAGCCAACACTTAGTTTTTCTATTTTTAGTAGAGATAGGGTCTCACTCTTGCTCTGCCTGGTCTGGAACTTCTGAGCTCAAGCAATCTACCCACCTCAGCCTCCCAGAGTACTGAGATTACAGGTGTGAGTACTGCACCCGGCCACCTTCCTGCCATCTCTTGGAAGCTTTCCAGACGTGGCAGCTATGCCTCCTCAGAGGGCCCTACCCTCATTCACATCAAGGGAAGTCCCAGGAGACATCATAGAAGCCGGCAGAGCCTTCCTGCCTTCACACGCTGTTGTAGCAGTGTCAGCTCTACTTCCAGCTGCATGGTACCTGGCTTCCCTGTGAAATCCTGCCTGGGTGACATGGTGGCAGCCTGTCCCCTGAGGTGCTTATAAGGCAGTGGTTCTCAACCTGTGGGTCGTGACCCCTTTGTAACAATGAAAATACATGGTGGCATTAGGAAGGTTGAGAACTACTGTTAAGGGAACTGGGAGCTTAAACAGCTCACCAGGAGATGGTTCCAACTGGTGGCTGTTAAATCATGTCCTGGGGGTGCGATGCATGTGAGGATTTCTCCAAGTGACGCCCTTAGGCTGAGCACTTTTGTCACAGTGAGTATAATTCTCCCTCTCAGGGAAGGACAAAAGGGACCTAGTAGCTTCTCCTGAAGCCTTGCGGACTCTGGCACTGCCTGGCCTTCTTGTTCTTTCCCAAATGTTGCTCTTTTGGGAAAAAGTTTGTCATTTTCTTCCCAAATGTCAGCATTTGTGAGCTTCCTTCATGTAAACCACCATGTTATTCTCTGTGCAGCCTCCCGCTGGGGTGACCAAGGGCTTTGCTGCTGTACCTGATCCTTCCTGTGTGTCTGTGGAAAGGTGACTGGTTATGCCACTTTCCCTGTTGGTCTTTATATTTGGCCTGGGAGCCCGCCACTGAAGCTGGGCAGTGTGTTTTTAAAAAGTAAACATGGTTTTGGGCAGCACCTGTGGCTCATCGAGTAGGGTGCCGGCCCCATTTCCTGAAGGTGGCGGGTTCAAACCCGGCCTCCCCCGAACTGCAAAAACAGAAAAAAAGCTGGGCATTGTGGCGGGCGCCTATATTCCCAGCTACTCGGGAAGCTGAGGCAAGAGAATCACCTAAGCCCAAGAGTTGGAGGTTGCTGTGACCTGTGTGGCGATGAAGTAAGATTTTGTCTCTACAAAAAAAAAAAAAGTAAACACAGTTTTGTTGCCAGAAATATATAAATGAAACACAAAACAAACAAAACAAAACACAAAACGAAATTTGACAACCCAAATTGTGCCCAGACATCGCCAAATGTCCCTGGTGGGGTCCGGGGTGGGGGCAAAATCTCCTTTGGCTGAGAAGCAGTTACTTTTCACTCCAAATTCTGTTTTCTTGGTTCTGTGCAATGCGTCTCAAAGACACACCGAGTGTGGCACTGGATTGCCTCTGTGTGTCTCCCGAGCTCCCTTGTCTTTGTCGGACTCTGATAATGATTTGAGACTTATGCAAACTTCAGCCCAGTTGGAGGGGGCTGGGAGGTGTGGTGGCGGGGAACTAGTTCCCTTTCTTTAAGGAAAGCAAATGACATGATGTGTGATAAGGCACCCTGGGGCCCTGGGCCACTTCTGTGTCTGCTTTGTGGCTGGGCTCTGCTCTCTGGGCCAAGGTGGCACTATGCTCTGTGTCCTGACCTCCCTACTCTGCCTTGGTGAGTGCTGGGGTGTGGGAGAGACTCTGATCCCTACACAGGTTCCAGAGGCATAGGACAGGTTCCTCCAGCAGGCGAGCCATGCTGGGTCACCTCATCCTCAACTGGCTCCCACATTGTGCTCAGGGCCATCGTGCTGAGCCTGGGATTATGAGGGAGGCGTTTGCCACCTGTGTTTCTGTCTCTCTTTTTCAGGATTGCTTTTGGGTCAAAGGAGCTGGGCACAAACTGGTAAGTTCTTTCCTCAAATGCCTCTGGCCTGCCCTCCTCCAAGGAAGCCCTGCCCCCGGCTGATGGCAGGGACCCTAAAACAAGCCCCATCCTGCAGCACCAGGGCCAGCCCCCTGCCCTGCCAGTGTCACTGTGTGATTGCTTATGAATAGTCAGCCTGGGCCTCCTTGGCCTCAGTGCTGTGGACATTTGGACTCGGTTATTCTCTGGCATGGGGCTTCCTGCTCCTGTGCACGGTGAGGGGTGAGCAGCATCCCTGCCACCTGCCTGCTGGATGCCAGGAGCAGCCCCTCCCTTACATGTGACAACCGAAAATGTCTCCAGAGGCTGCCAAGTGTCCCCTCCTGGGCAGGGTGGGTCGAAATCCACAGCCTCCTCCCTCACCAAGTTCCTGTGCCATCAGCCTGGGCTGCTGTCCCCAGTCATCCCTTGCTTCCCCAGGAGCTGCCCCATGCAGCCTTGGGGCCCGTGATCCAGAGATGATGAAGAAGAAACTTGGTTCTGCCATGTGATCTTGGCCAAATCAATGCCAATATTCGAGCACCAAGATAGTCAGTTGCAATATGGCTAGCAGCCAGGATTCTAAATTCTATTCTAATTTTCTTTCTTTTTCTTTCTTTCTTTCTTTATTTATTTCTCTCTCTCTCTCTCTCTCTCTCTTCTCCCTTCCCTTCTTTCTTTCTTCCTTTCTTTCCTGAGACACAGTCTCACTCTTTCCTCCTGGGTACAGTGCCATGGCATTACAGCTCACAGCAACTTGAAACTCCTGGGCTCAAGTGATCATCTTGTCTTAGCCTCTTGAGTAGCTGGGAATATAGGCATTCAGCATGCCTGGTTACTTTTTCTATTTTTAGTAGAGGCAGGGTCTCACTCTTGGTCAGGTTGGTCTTGAACTCCTGAGCTCAAGGGATCCACCAGCCTCGGCTTCCCAGAGTGGTAGGATTATAGGCATGAGCCACTGCACCCAGGGGCATTTAACCTTTAAAAAGCAATAAGTGAGATTTGAATTTTAATGTTGAGAAAAATATGAGCATTAAAGTTATTATTTTTAATGGAGATGTAATTATACATATTTTGGAGGTATATGTGATATTTTGGTACATGTACACAATAATGATCAAATCAGCATAATGAACATTTTTTTGGTGCTGAGAGCAGTGTTAAGAGTTGCCATGCTGTGCAATAGATCTCTGGCACTTATTCTTCCTATCTAGTTGAAGTGTTGTACTCATTAACTTTTTTTTGAGATAGGGTCTTGCTATGTTGCCCAGTCTTCACTCAAACTCTTGGGCTTAAGTGATCTTCCTGCCCCAGCCTCCGAGTAGCAAAGACTACATGCTCAGGCCCTGCACCCTACTTTGTCATTCTCTTTGAACAACATCCTACGCCTGATGTATAGAGAGGTGATGAAGGCACACAGTCAGGGTGCCCACAGAGGTGTTGATGGAGGAAGATGCATCTTTGCAATCACACGAATGAGGTGAGGGAGCAGGTCACACCGACACCATTGGAAGAATGTCACAGATAGGGACAGAAGATGATGCCTGAACTGTCTGAGAAACAGCACAGGGCCAGTATGGCTGGAGTAATATAAAGAGAGTGGCAGGTGAGAGATGTCCTCAGGACAGGGCACGAGTTGCAGGACTCTCAAGTTTGAATGAGAAAGGAAGCCACTGCAGGGTTTTAAGGAGTGGGGACATGAATCTGATTAGAGAGGTCACTGAGTTACTGGTGGGAGGGTAGACTTGGTGGAGGAAGGCACGGTAGAGGAAGAGGAACCCATTCTAATGTTTTTTCTGAGATCCAGGCCGACGTAAGTGCTTACAGATGGCTGTAAGGAGGTGATTGCAATAGTCTGGGAGGAAGAGGGTGGTGGTTTCTATCTGTGCGGTGTGAGGAGGTAGAGAAGCATTTGGGTTCTGGATAGATTTTGTGGGTTTTTTGTTTTTGAGACAGAGTCTCACTCTATTGCCCTGAGTAGAGTGCCCTGACGTCATAGCTCACAGCAACCTCAAACTCTAGGGCCTCAAGTGAACCTCTTGCCTCAGCCTCCTGAGTGGCTGGGGCTATAGGAGCCTGCCACAATGCTTTTCTGTTTTTAGTAGAGACGGGGTCTTGCTCTTGTTCAGTCTGGTTTCAAATTCCTGAGCTCAAGTGATTTGGCCATCTCAGCTTCCCAGAGTGTTTGAATTATAGGTATGAGTCCCTCCCTGCACCCAGCCATCTGGGTGGATTTTGAATGTGGTGCTGACTGATTTTGCTGCTGAACTGGATGTGGTGTTTGAAAGCAAATGAGGCATTAGGATGACTCCAAAGTTCTTAGCTTGAGCAGTTGGAAGGATGGAATTCTCAATAATTGGTGGAGGGCATCTGTGTAAAGAGCAGTTATATATATATTTTTTTAAGTTTATATTTGTATTATATGCTTACTGCGAAAGAATTTTCCGTGGATTCTGCCAGCTCTTAATACAAGTCCATGGTGGTTTGTTTGTTTGTTTGGTACTCTTTCAAACAAATTTAAAAACTGACAAAAATCATACATATTGATGGTGTACAGCATAATGTCTTGACACATCAGGTGGCTCTATTGTGGAATTAACATGTGCTTTGCCTCCTGTACTTATTTTTATGTGGAGAGAACACTTAAAATCTCCCCTCCTAGAGATTTTCTTTTCTTTTCTTTCTTTTTTTTTTTTTTTTGAGACAGAGCCTTAAGCTGTCACCCTGGGTAGAGTGCCGTGGCATCATAGGGGACTTCCTGACACCTGAATGCTCAGATTCCAGATTTTCTTTCTCTTTCAGGAACACACCATAAGCCCTCCATCCAGGCCCTGCCGGGTCCTGTGATTCCCGAGGGGACTTCTGTGACCATCTTCTGCAGGGGCCCTCCCAGCGTGGCTCAGTACCGTTTGGGACAAGCAGGAAGCTCTCAGGTGTGGTATGAGGAGAACCCGCAGAGGCCCTGGGAAGAGGCCGGGTTCCTCTTCCCATCAGTCACGAGCAGCCATGCAGAGTCTTATACCTGTCAATATGAGAAGAAGTCGAGCTGGTCGGAGCCCAGCGGCCCCCTGGAGCTGGTAGTCACAGGTGAGGCACACCTACAGGTGGGCCCCCTCAGCCTTAGGCCCTTGTTTTGAGATAGAGTGTTACTCTGTCATCCTATGTAGAGTGCTCTGGTGTCATAGCTCACAGCAACCTACTCTTGGTCTCAAGTGATCCTCTTTCCTCAGCCGCCCCAGTAGCTGGGACTACAGGCTTCTGCCATAACGTCTAGCTAGTTTTTCTATTTTTACTAGAGAGGGGTTTCAGTCTTGCTCAGGTTGGTTTCAAACTCCTGAGGTCAAGGGATCCACCCATCTTAGCCTCCCAGAGTGCTAGGGTTACAGGTGTGAGCTACCATGCCTAGCCTTAAACTTCTGTACTTTCATGTTTCTTTATTGTTTTGAATGTGGCTACTAGAAATGAAAAATTACATATGAGGGCTAGGTGCAGTGGCCCACACCTGTAATCCCAGCACTCTGGGAGGCCAAGGGAGGTGGATCGCCTGAGCTCATGAGTTCAAGACCAGCTTGAGCAAGAGTGAGAACCCATCTCAAAAAATACCCAGGCATTGGGTGGCACCTTGGCCCAGTGAGTAGGATACCGGCCCCATATACTGAGGGTGTGGGGTTCAAACCCGGCCCCAGCTGAACTGCAACAAAAAAATAGCCAGGTGTTGTGGTGGGCACCTGTAGTCCCAGCTACTCGGGAGGCTGAGGTAAGAGAATCACCTAAGCCCAAGAGCTGGAGGTTGCTGTCAGCTGTGACGCCATGCCACTCTACTGAGGGTGACATAGTGAAAAAAAAAATAGCCAGGCATTGTGGTGGGCACCTATACTTGGGAGGCTGAGGCAAGAGGATTGCTTGAGTCCAAGAGTTGGAGGTTGCTGTGAGCTATGATGCCACAGCACTCTATCAAGGGTGATAAAGGAAGACTCTGTCTGGAAAAAAAAAAAAGAAAAAAAAAGAGAAATTACATATGAGGCTTGCATAGTTGTAGAGCAGTAGTTCCCAGCTGGGGGCAGCAGTTTACACTGGGCAATATCTGTATTGTTGGTTGTCACAGCTGGGGCATGGCCCTACTGTTGGCAGCTGGTGGAGGCCAGAGATGCTGCCCAGCAGCCTGCAGTGCACAGGACGGATCTGCAGAGCGGAGAGGGACCCGCCCAGTGTCTGCAGCACCAGTGCCAAGGGGGAGACCCTTGCTGCAGAGCTGGGAAAGGGAGCCAGCACCTCTCTTGCACCTGCTCCCCTCCCTAGCTGGGCTGGGGAAATGCTGGCTCTGCTTAATCAAGTTCTCTTTTCCCCTAGGTGTCCTCAGTGATAAACCTTCGCTCTCTGTCCATCCTCATCCCATAGTGCCTTTGAAAGGAAATGTGACCCTCCTCTGTGACTCATGGGTCACTTACAACAAATTTGTTCTGTCCAGAGATGTAGGAACAGCTTCCATAGAATATGTTAAACAGAGCCTGGGCAAATTCCTTTTCTCTCCTGTGAGTCGAGCTCATGCGGGCATCTACCACTGCTATGGTTCTTACAGGAGCTCCCCGTATGAGTGGTCAGCCCCTAGCAACTACCTGGAGCTCATTGTCACAGGTAAGGAGGGCTTAGGCTGGCCCCAAATCCCAGCCCTGACTCCCATCTCCATTGTGGTATGGCTGATGGTCCTGGCCTTATCCCCACGTTGTCCCAGGTGACTATGAGGAGGTGGGTGCAGAGGTAGGGGGTAGGCAGACTCCCCCCACTGCCATGCCCTACTGTGTCCTTTCTTCAGTGGGTGTTATCTCTGGGTGGGTGAATTATAGGAAAGGAGTGACGGGAGACGATGAGCCCATAGACTTCATTCAACAGATACTTTCTGAGTGTCTGTTGGGCAGATTTCTTTTTGGAGTAACAGTGTAGCCAGAGAGGAGCTTTCAAACAGATCTCAGGACAGTGAGGAGGCAGAGACAGTACAAAAAAGCGGCAGTGAAGAAGTTAAGTTTAGGGTCCCTTGAGGACACATGTGAGGGAAGGCCATACTTGTTTTTCTTTTTTTGAGACATGGTCTCTCTCTGTCACCCTGGGTAGAGTGCTATGGCATCATAGCTCACAGCAACCTCAAACTCCTGGGCTAAAGTGATCCTTTGGCCTCAGCCTCCTAAGTAGGTGGGACTACAGGCACTCACCACTATACTCAGCTAGTCTTTTCTATTTTTAGTAGAAATGAGGTCTTGCTCTTGCTTAGGCTGGGTCTTGAACTTCTGAGGTCAGGCAATCCCCCTGCCCTGGCCTCCCAGAGTGAAGGCCAGACTTCTATGGGAATGGAGCATGCACTGAATGTCCAAAGAGCTAAGTCTCGAGGGACAGCAAGTGTTCTGGGTATAGGAGAACTGGGGATCCAGGCAGAGGGAACCTCAGGAGAGAGCGCACAGAGGTGTGAGATGAACATGGACAAGTTCAAGGATTTGGGAATTAAAAGAGATAACGTGATGTGGGAGGGTTGGTACAGAATCCAGGAAGCACAGGGCTAAGGTAGAAACTGGAGGTGATGAAATGTTGGAGTGGAACGTGTCATTGCTTCTAAAAGTAGCTGAATGAGAGGTTTGTGAGCTGTTTGTTAATGATGCTCAAGAAAATAAGGAGTTTTAGTGGAGTGAGTTCAGCTGACATTTTTTTCACTAGGTGACTGTTTTTTTTGACTGGGGCTGGGTTTGAACCCGCCACCTCCGGCATCTGGAGCTGGCGCCCTACTCTTTTGAGCCACAGGTGCTGCCCTAGATGACTTTCTTGATGAAATAACAGTGTGTAGGTTCACATTCCTTATCTCCTGGTGGACTGGCCATGCTTCACTGTTCATGGCTGCTTGGAGATGCATTGGTGTAGGTGACTCAAGAAGTTGTTTTGGGCTAGGCATGGTGGCTCATGCCTGTAATCCCAGCACTCTGGGAGGTCAAGGTGGCAAGATCGATTGAGCTCAGCAGTTCAAGAGTAGCCTGACCAAGAGTAAGACCCTGTCTCTACTAAAAATAGAAACATTAGCTGGGCATTGTGGTGGGAACCTGTAGTCCCAGCTACTTAGGAGGCTGAGGGAGGAGGACTGCTTGAACCCAAGAGTTTGAGATTGCTGTGAGCTATGACGCCACGGCACTCTACCCAGTGTGACAGAGTGAGACTTGGTCTCCAAAAAAAAAAAAGTGTTTTGATTAAGATGCTGGGAAAATGACAAGGACTAACAAGTAGCCTCAATAAAAAGAAATAAAGTGCTGGCACCTGGTGCAGCCAGGCTGAAGCTGAGAGCCTTTTACTGAGAGCAAGTGTCCAGGTACAGAGGGTCAAGTGCTGCACAATTCTGTTGAAACGAGATGTTCAGAGTTGGCAAATCCATAGGGACAGAAGGCAGATGAGTGGCTGCCAGGAGCTGAGGCTTTGGGGCACCAAAAGGTGATGGCTGAGAAGTGTGTTGTATCTTCCTGGGGTGATGAAAGTGCTGTCATTTCGAGGGTAGCAGAACATGACCTTCTGAATATACGAAAACCTGCTGAATTGTTCACAGCCCTGCACAGCAAAGAAGTAGAGAGCCTCCTAGTGGAGTAGACTAGCCTCTTGCTCAGGCTAGTCTTGAACTCCTGAGGTCTGAGCAGATGCGGTGAGAGGCTTCTCCTGCCAACACACACCTTCTTCTCTCCAGGAGTGTATCGGAGACCCCAAATCTTGCTCCAGCCAGATACCATGCTGAAGTACCCTAAGAACAAGACCCTGACATGCATCTCAAAGACCTGGTTTGACTCATTCCATCTGTCCAAGGAGGGTGACGCTGGTCCGCCACAGCACCTGAGATCAGAGTACAAGGCCGGGCTGTTCCAGGCCACCTTCATGCTGAGCCCTGTGACCCTGGCCCTCGGAGGCACCTTTCGATGCTACGGCTCTCTAAGCACAGTCTCCTCTCTGTGGTCCAGTCCCAGTGACCCTCTGGTGCTGGAGGGCGGAGGTGAGGAGGCTGACCCTGCCTGTGCTCTCCTTGGACCACTGACGGCCACTCAATGCCACATGCCGACAAGAGGTTCTGGGAGTGAGAGGGGGATGCAGCCTCGTGCTCAGAGATGGGACACTATGTAGGAAAATCTAATTGAGACAGACCCAAAAGATAGAAAATGTAGCCTGCCATGAGGGAGGCAACCCCCATTCCCAAAAGGTCCTTGTTGGATTCCCCATGGCTTTTCTGGGTCCAAGATCCTCCTCTGTGTTCCCCTGGCCCCAGGATTTTAGGAAAAGATGCCCCTTCGCCTGGGTGGACACAGCTCTGTGTCTGGACTCACAGCTGGGTAGTGGGGTGAAAACTCTGTATCAGTCTGTATTTCAGCCTCTTGTGTGCTGGTTTCCTAGTTCTCCTTGCACTGAGGTCATTGTGTACAATTGTGTTTTGCTTCATTTTGGCCAGTGACCTTCAGTTGACGGGCTGGGGCACAGGCAAGGTTGGGAGGGGGCTGGAGAGCTTGCACGTTATGGTTCTGGGCTGAGATGTGGCTGGCTCCCTTGTTAGCAACTTCTCTTTCTCTGTCTCTCTCTCCTCCAGGGCCTGTCCCTTCACGTCATACTGCAGAGAACATCCTCCGGCTGGGCCTGGGTGGTGTGTTTCTGTCGCTCCTGCTGGGGCTGCTGGCGGAAGCCTGGCTGAGCAGGAAGGACATGCAGCGGTCTGCCTGGAGACTACCCTTCTGATTCAGCCACCCTGAACTCTGGTTGGCCACCCCCCAAGACCCCAGTAATTGGCTTTGAGAGTAGATCAAGGCCAAGGGCTGTGCATACTCTGTTTGGGGGTCCCTGGTCGGGGTAGAGATGGAGGAACATTGCCCAGAGTTTGTAGAAGTTCCTGAAGAGGTTGGATCATTCCCGTGACAAATTTCTCAGCCTTTTTCTCATTCACCAGGTCTTTTAGTACCTTGCAGGGGATGATCCCAAAGCTGAGACTAATAGAAATTTCCCAAAGTAGGGCTAGATGCTCTGCCAGACATTCCTGAGTAGGACTCACTTCACTAGGCAAAAGGGGCTCATTCATTGCTCAATTTCCAGACCAGCAACCTTCTTCCTCGAGTGTAATGTGCTGTGTTCCAGCTTCCTTCTCTCAACAACTGCCCTGGTTGCTGAGATAAGCCCAAGAGAAGTCTAATGGTGGCCTGACATTTCTGCAAATCTTGATAACTGAAGTCATGCACCAAGAGTGGCCAATTTTATCTTCCAGATCACTGTTTATGGCCTCTCCACGCTCTGCTCCTGCTCTCCTGACTTAACCGGGGTAAAGGCATAAAAAAGGACAAGGGAATGTTTTATAAGTGTTCTCTTTAAAACACCCACCCTTTTCAGGTATTAAAACTTACATACCTTCCTGAGGCCAGTAAGCGACGGGGCAGAAAAATATTCTTCCCTGTTTATTTTCTAGTATCTTAAACCACAAGAAACTGCTGAACAGAATTGTCCCAACAAACATCAGGAGATTGCCATCACTGGAGATAAAGGTTGACCAAAACCAACAATTATTGTTAAAACAATAGCCTGAAGCTACAACCTGTGATGCTGGTTACTTATACCCAAGTTCAACCATCAAAAGCTGCCCCCCTTTTAAAAGCTCTGTATTTCTGCTTATAAACAGGGATAGGAGCCTTTGAGATGAGACTCTAGTCCCTCTGCCGTTCTCATTTGCTGGCAAATTAATAAACTTCTCTTTCTTTTTCCTCCAACCACTTGTCCTCATTCTTTCTCCCTGATTTTACCTTTGGACAAGTACTGAACTTTCAGTAACAAGGATGCTTGAATTTGGAAGACTTGGGTCTTTGCAGGGCCACCATGGCATGGCCCTTGGGGACACAGGGGTCTACCTTCATCATGACCTGGGACAAGATCCCCTACAATATGGTCATGAGAATAACAGCAAAAGCAAAAGGGAAAGTAGTACATACAATATGCCGAAGGAAGAAAACTTGAAATAATATGATGACATATCTGTTTACCTCACAGATAAATTTAACAGCTATTAACATTGTGTCCACTTCTTTCTCTAATGTTTTTCTGAAGCATTTTAGCAATACCTGCAGATATCTTGACATTTGTCCTCTAAATACTTTATTTTTTTAGTAGGTACCTTTTAAACATAATAAGTTTTTCTTCCACAATCATGAGACATAGAAAAATTAATAATTCCTTAATATCATATACTGCCCAGTTCAGCTTCCTCCACAACTGACATTTCCCCCCAAATTACTTGGGGGAAGTTAATCAAAAGGGACATTAAGAAAAGGGCTTCCAGGGGGTTGGGAGGAAAACCTGGCCTGCTGAACAAGGAAGTTGGAAGGGTCCATAGGAGCTTTCACCACTCAGAAACTCTGAGCCAAAAAAAAAGGGAAAAGAATGTAGATAAGAGGTAAACTAGGTAACCAATGATCAATAGAAAAAGACAATAATCAATGACCAACAGAAAGGGGCAATAATACATCGACCCATGAATGAATTAATAAATTGTGGTACATGTATACCATGGAATACTATGCAGCCTTAAAGAAAGATGGAGACTTTACTTCTTTTGTGTTTACATGGATGGAGCTGGAACATATTCTTCTTAGCAAAGTATCTCAAGAATGGAAAAAAATGTATCCAATGTACTCAGCCCTAATATAGAGCTAATTTGTAGCTTTCATATGAAGGCTAAAACCCAATTATAGCACAAGAATCCTGGGAAATGGGAATGGGAGGGGTGGGGGGGAGGATGGGTGGAGGGAGGGCAATTAGTGGGATCACACCTATGGTGCATCTTAGTAGGGTACTGGTGAAACTTATTAAATGTAGAGTATCAATGTCTTTATATAGTGATTAAGAAAATGCTATGAGGGCTATCTCTCACAGTACGA
>CAUYRH010043214.1:0-11825 GCA_963574655.1 Perodicticus potto | reverse complement strand
TATAGTTTAAAAAAAAAAAAAACTATGAACAAATTCCTATGCACACTGCACATATCTTATTTTGAAGTAAAAAACAAAATGGGAACAAATACAATTCACACCAACGCATGTGGCCCGCAGGCCGTAGTTTGAGGACCCCTGGTCTACAGCATAGATGTACCACATGACTCAGCATTTCTACTCCTAGGTTCCTAACTAATAGAATTGAAATTATATGCACACTAACAATGTGTACATGAATGTTCACAGAAGCATTATTCAACCCAATGTCAATTAACTGTTGAATGAACAAACAAAATGTGAAACTTGCCAGACAACAAAATATTATCTGGCAATAAAAAGAAAGCAATGATATATGCTATATATTACTTTCCCCAAGACTCATAACAAACAATCACAGCTGGATTCCTTAACAAAAAATGTATTCCCTTCAGGTCCCTTGCCCACCCTGAGATGGGATCACTTGTTCTTTTCTTGCTAATATGTTTGAGTTCTCTGTGGATTCTGGTGATTAAACCTTTGTCAGAGACATAATCTGCAAATATTTTCTCCCATTTCTGAGGGCTGTCTGCTTGCTTTACTAACTGTGTTCTTGGCTATGCAGAAGCTTTTAAGATCCCAGAAGCATGGCCTACAGACACATGCTCATCATCCTTAATCATCAGAGAAATGCAAATCAAAACTACTTTGAGATATCACCTAACTGCAATAAGATTAGCCCACATCACAAAATCCCAAACCAGAGATGCTAGCGCAGATGTGGAGAAAAGGGAACACTACTACGTTGCTGGTGGGAATGCAAACTAATACGGTACTTTTGGAAAGATATCTGGAGAATATTTAGAAATCTAAAAATAGAACTGCCATTCGATTCTATAATTCCTCTACTAGGTATACATCCAGAAGACCAAAAATCACATTATAACGAAGATTTTCATACCAGAATGTTTATTGCAGCCCAATTCATAACTGCTAAGTCATGGAAAAAGCCCAAGTGCCCATCAACCCATGAATGGATTAATAAATTGTAATATATGTACACCATGGAATACTATGCAGCCTTAAAGAAAGATGGAGACATTACCTCTTTCATGCTTACATGGATGGAGCTGGGAAATATTCTTCTTAGCAAAGTATTCCAAGAATAGAAGAAAAAGTATCCAATGTACTCAGCCCTACTATGAAACTAATTTATAGCTTTCATATGAAAGTTATAACCCAATTATAGAACAAAAACATGGGGAAAGAGGCAGGGAAAGGGAGGAGAGAGGGGAGGATGGGTGGAGGAAGGTAACTGGTGGGTCCACGCTTATGGTGCATCTTGGAAGGGTACAGGTGAATCTTACTAAATGTAGAATATAAATGCCTGCACACAATAACGAAAATGCCATGAAAGCTATGTCAACCAGTTTGATGAAAATATTTCAAATTGTATATAAAACCAGCACATTGTACCCCATGATTGCATTTATGCACACAACCATGATTTAATAAAAAAAACAAACAAACTGTATACCTTCACAGTTTTGGAGACCAGAAGTCTGAAACCAATTTGTCTAAGGCCACACAACCTCTGAAGGCTCTAAGGAAGAATCCTTCCTTCCTTCTTCAAGTTGTTGGTAGCTACCAGTATTCCTTGGCTTCCTTGGCTTATGACCATTATCACTTCTATCTCTATCATCATCTTCACATGGTTTTCCCCATTATATGTTTTCTCATTTTCTGTCTCTTATAGGGATATTTCTTGATTATCATTTTAAGATCCTGAAGAATTACATCTGTTATTAACTGTAGATGTACGATCTATATTTTCCAAATAAGAATCCATTCACAGGTTCCAAGGATTTGATATGGACATATCTTTCTGGGGGGTACCATTCAACCCACTATATGCTACATTATGAATGAACCTCAAAACACATTATCTCACTTATAAGAAGCTAGACACAAGAGATCACAAACATATTACATGATTCCATTTATCTGAAATGTCCATAAAAGGAAAACAATAAATAGCAATGGCTATCTAGGGCTGGTGAAACAAATATGGAATGATTAAACATGGTCTCTTGGAGAGGTGATAGAAATGTCGTAAGTTAAATTATCGTGATGGGTGCACATTATGCAACTATCATGAGCTAAAAATATACTAAAAATCATTGAATTTCTCCATTCTCTTCTATTTTTCAACTGGAATCAGTATCGCTACAAATCCTATTAAATTTCCAGAAAAGAACATCATTGATTGATTAAGCATTTCTGAGAGATGTTTTAGGACATCTCAGATGAAGAAACTGATCAAAGTAACTGTAAGAGATTCCCAATTTAAAATACATAGCAATATTTTTATCAGACAAAAAGTACACCCTGCTCTTATAATCTAAATACTCTTAACCTCTTTATGAAGCACTTTTAAAGTATTTTATTAATATTTCCTTAAATCAAACAGCAAGAAAGATCAAGCTTTGGTATATAGACTAAGAAAGAAAGAATCCTACATTACATAGAGTGTCTAGTCCAAGTGACCCTGATGGATCACTGCAGGTAGATTAGTGCCCAACAGCAAGTTGAAACTCCACACCAGATGTCAAATGTATACCAACTTAAAAGGATGGTACACAAAGACGAGGTATGTGTATATATATATAAAGACAGATATAAAATATGCACCATATACAGAATATATATTATATACTTATGCATAATATATTCATATCTATATTTCAATAAGTAATCTTAAATATAGCAAGGAAGGAGGAAAGAAAAGGGTAGGAAAAGGGAATGGAGATGAGTGAAGAGGAGGGCAGGAAAAGAAGGAAACTCCAACATACATCCAAGTATGTTGACGTAGTAGGTTCCTTTTTTCCCTTTGATGCCTTTTAATTTAACCTATCTTAATGTTAACAGGAAATGTAGTACAGTGTTCTTAGAACACTCACAAGTAGATGTTGAGAGTTGTTCTGTTCACACTTATAGCAAAGATGCTTTACATTTACTTCAAAAGAATATATGGAGACCTTTATACACTTTTCAAAATATCAAACTAAAATATTTCAGATGCCCATTTTGACCTCTTCTATTTTCTTAGTATCTAGTATAGTTTTTACAAATAATAGACTTCAATAAAATTAAAATCCTATATATACATACACACACACACACACCTATATAGCTTAGTATCTATCCATCCATCTGTCTTAGTACTATTTTATTCTTAAGTTCTCTTGAAATGTTCTTGACAATAACTTACTTTAATTGACTTCTGTTGAGGCAGGAGCACTGTTCCTAGCTCTGAAAAAACAAGGATGAAAAGAATAGAGCCTCTTCCTTCACAGAAATCACAGCCCGGCTAGTGAAAATGTATTATAAGCAATAAACCATAGGGCCCCAATTCAATGAATATAAATTACTTTATATAGGCTAGGTACCTTGGTAGATACAAATGAGCCTATTCTCCAAGGACACATCATCCAAAAGGAGAGAAAAACCGGAAAAAAATATCATCACATCATGAGATCGCCACCCAGAAAAGACAAGGAAGTATTTCACTGAGAAAGAGCTGGGAGGTATCTTACAGAGGTGTGAGGTGTGACTTTCAGGAGAACTAAGAGATTGTGGGTGGGAGTACAGATGAGGATGGGAAATGAATCCTAGAAATTTATATAAATTATGCAAAGACAAGGGGGCTTGAAAAAGGCATAGTCGATTCTAGGAACAAAATGTACTTTGCTTTGACAAGAAAATGAAATGCAGTGTGCACAGTGGGCATAAGCAGACAATGAGACTATAAAAATTACTGGCAAGTAACAGATAGTAAAGAGTGTCTTTTGAGATATGTTAGGATTATGGGTTTTATACTTTAGGAGACAATGGAGCTACTAAAGAGACGAGTGACTTAAATTACATAATCAGACTTCTATTTTTAAAGAATCACTTGGATAGCAATGGGGAAGACAGCTTAGAGGGGACAACTCTGTAGGTTAGATAGTCTAGGTGAGAGAGGATCACGATGTGTACTAAGGGAACATAACAGGGAAAGACAGAAGAAAAAATAATTTGGAGCTGGGCTAGAGTGGTGGTGCTAGTGAGTGAGGCAGGGCTGTGGAAGGTGTGGTACGGAACAGAAGATAATCTTAGTAGAGGAGGTAACAGTAAATTAAGGTTCAGGTACATGTGACACATAGGTGAATCTTGTTGAGTAGAGTCTAGGTGAAAAGAAATATAATTTGCAGTCAATAGCATGTAGACAGATATAAAACTGTGGGAACTGCAGAAGTAGACCCTTGAGGAATAGTCACTTAGAGAATAGGCAGCATAAAGGACAAGGAACTAAACAGGAGATGAGAGGTATGAGGAGAGGCCTCGTGTTAGAAAGCTAAAGGAGAACACTTACAAAGAAGGTATGCTCAAGAGTATCAAACCAAAGAGAAATTAACAATTTCAATTTTTAGGAATGAATTTCAGGCTTCAATCCTAAGAACAAACACACAACAACAAAAATCGGAAAGGCCTTCACAGGATTTAATAGACAAGACATCATAGATGACTTCTCCAAAATCAATTTCAGTAGAATGCTAGGGGCAGAAGTCAAATGCTATGGAATTAGGTGGCAAGTGCTCATGCATAAAATGCTGATAAAGATCAATAAAATCTGGCTAAAATGAAGAGGAATGGAACTGAGGAAGAGAGGGTAAGGAGAAAATACAACACTTGATCTGGGTCCTAAATTATAAGAAGGGGTAGTGAGAGAGACTTGAAGCAGTTTATGACAAAAGGAAAACCATGAGCTATTTAAGGCCCTGAAAGGAGGGTGAATAATCCGATATAGGTGTAGTGAGTGTGTGTGCATGATATACTTACATTTGGAAATGAAGGTGGAAACAAGTTAGGTAAGGCTTTTGCAAGCCCAGTTAGTGAGTATGCTGAGTAATCCATAAACCTTAGAAAGGCAGAGAATCAACACAAATAAGCGGTTTAGGTTCATGACAGAGAGGCCAGAACTGCCCTCCTACACACGTGGTGTATCACAAAGTCAGCCTGGAATGATGCTCCAGTAACAGAGCCTGACCCAAAGCATGTAGCTGAGAAGGAATGAAGATAGTATCCCAGACAAAGGTACTGAATGAATCAACAAGAGAATGAAGCTGTTGGTCACATAAATGGAGAATTTAAGAAGACAGACAGACACTAAAATGGTAAAAATCAGTGTTCTGTTAATCTATATTTCTGGATAACTGGAAATGATAATGAAGAAGTCGCCAATGGAAATCAACTCTTCTGGAGAAGAGCACTGAGGACAGACAGAAAAATTCTACAATTCACCACCTGCACTTCTATGTCATACTTGATTAAGGAGTAAGAAATTCACATCTGGGGCATAAAGCAAGTCATGAATTCTATTTCCCTAATTAGTTACTCTTAAAACATGTATCAAGATAAGAAATCATATGTAGATTTAGCCTTAAAATGTGGAGAAAGATGTAGTATGCTTATAATTACAGATGGCTGTTTTATTGATGTGAAAAAGTAATACTATATTACTACCTTCTGGCAAGAGCAAAGCAGACCACAGTGAATGGAGGTGGGGGATGGGAGATACAGAAGCAGAGGAAAAAGATTATGGTGGCCAGCATAGGATAAAGTGGGTATGACTAATCTTATTGAAATCTGCTTCCACCCATGTCTTTTGTGCAGGTGCTGCCACGGCTCACTAGTGCTTCTGGACCAATTTCTCCCTGAGTATCAGCAGGCGCAGGCAACAAACTGCTGAAGTTTAACATGATCATGGCTATCATTTTCTTCATGCCTCTGTAATGCAACACATACACAAAACTTTCACTCAATCAACCAAATTTAAAAGCAGTAGATTCCACATCTGCAAAACAGATTCAAAAGATAAAATTTAATGTGCCAAAGAGTGATTCAGTGCAAATTTGAAAATGAGATAAATATTCTTCCTTGGAAAGGGAATTGGTGGTTTTTCCCTACTGAAAAGTTAAAACAATGCTTAATCAAATTATAGAGTTAAGTAGGGAAGTCAATGTTATCTTAGAAATTTATACCAAAAAAGTGAACCTTTTAAATATCTTTAACACATTAAATGTACAACAGAACCCCTGTACCTGGAGGATTATTGCCAAAAATCATGAAATGCCAAAATGTGTTTGATAATGAACTCAGAATATTAGACTAATAATCTGAATAAGAGCTAAAATTTGAACTTTAACAAACATAGTAACATTTAAGTACTTATAAGTGCCAAACCAGGCACTGTTTTAAACACTTTATCATTTAATCCTTTCAATGCTCTCTAAAGAAGGTTTCTTTATATTGTAGAGATACAAGGCAAAAAGGATCAAGTAATAACATTAACATTCAGTTAAACAGAATAACTAAACCAATAGACCTCTGTCAAGGCATATTACCGTCCAACTCATGTTTCATAGTCTTACTCATATGCATCCACAAAAATGGGTAAGGTCATAACAATTTTGGTTTTATATGCTATAACTATTGATGGTTCAAGTACTACTTTCAGTTGGAGAAAGAATACTGCAAAATTTCCATATCTATAAAACTAATGCAAAATAAAGATGAATACCATTTTTGTTTTACATCTTGTAGGAATAAGGTGTTACTCTGAAAGTCTTGCTACCATAACATGTATTTCAGAATGTTTCATAAATGTAGTCCTGCTTAACAAAATAAATAACTTTTCTTCTCCCAAAGAATATAAAGAGAAAACATTTTCAAAAGGACACAAATATAAGGGATTCTACCTACTATGATTGCCTGTCTCTGTCTCACATCCCTTACACTTTCTCTATTCCCCCAGACTTCTAATATATTTGTTCATAAATCAGGCATTTTCTCCTGAATAAGCACCATCCTAGTCTCTTAAATACCCGAAGGGGGATAAATTTTGTATGTGTAGGGAAGGAGTAACAACATACAGGAGAAGAACCTACAACAACTGAAGCACAGAGTTCTAATGGAGAAATAAACAAGGTGGACCAACAGAAGGTTTTAAAATTCACCGTAACACAATTTAAAACTTTGCACAGAGGCTATGAACTACTAGGATCAATAGAGCAAATGGAGCCACCCAAGCAGCACTTTGCCACCAGCAACAGGCTATTTGAGAAAAGGCACTGGTAGGGTCATGCCAAAGAAGTGCTACATGGAAGGATAGCCCATGCTAAAAACAGAGGTTGAAATCAGCATACTGTCCACATGCTTCCCAGTTATAGGTATAAGGTGCTTTCCAAGTATAAGGCCTTGACAATTACACCAAGAAACATAAAGAGATGTTCTCTGCCTGCAGCATGACTGTTAAGTATCATAGTACGTATTAATAAAAGCTAGACATTTATTAGTTCTGTATTATATTAGTACCAGCACTATGCCAAAGGCTTTATACGTATTATGTGACCTTGAGCTCACCATTATGAGATGAGTACCTTTATCATCTTCATTTTATAGATGACATATGAGAAGTTACATAATCTGTCCATGATTAAACAAGATTCTAATGCAGGTTAATCTAAGTGTAGAGCACTTACTGTTACCTTAATATTACAGGCTAATTGTATGTGAATCTGGGTGTAAAATTATATATAAAATTGGGCCAAACACTGCTAAGTAAGCAAAGCATTCTTGGGTTATATTGCTATACATGTGATACAGAGACTTTGAGAAGTATTATTACAGTATTGTGAGTTTATTTTCCAGGGACTGGAATTCACTGCATGTCTCCCTAAAATATTAAAAGGCTTGATTTCGTAGTTTTTCTATCTTTGTCCCTATACTTAATTAGTCTAAGTAAAGCAGACAGCACAATACTTAAATAACTCCAGGAGAAATGAAGACCAGAGTAGAACTGCTGAAACAATCGATTCTATAACTGAGTAGTGAAACCAACAAATGTTAAACATCCTAGTAAGACAGGTACTGCTTTAGACATTTTTAAAAGTTTTTAAGTACTTCTCTCACCCCCAAGACTTGTCTGAAGCACTGTAAGATATAGGATATGGAAATTAGTAAAATATTTCTTGACTTAGGCCTCCCATCTACTATTTGGCAGTCAGTTATGGGGAAAATAATCTGTCCCCATTTGACACATTTAATATTTATCAGAGGGAACTCATAGCTTTGGTCTCTCTGTTGCCCAATTCTGGATCTGTAGACAGTTTTTTGAATTTTAGGTGAGGGAGTATGTGAGTTGCCTAAAATAGTGTATATGTGTACTTTCTGAAGAGAAGATCTATAGATTCCCCTTGGAACATAAAAGAAACCCAATAAAGATTAAAACCATAGGTCTACAGGTAATCTAAACTTGTGCCCAAGTAAGACCTTGAGAGAAATGATTTTATATTTAGACTGCATTGCTTAGATCCCCCTTACAATGGCTTTTCTTGAATTACATTTTTAGGTTCTGCTTTGACTTAAAGGGTGCACCAAAAATAGCAATATGAATATAGTACAGAAAAATGATAAAAGGTGAGGACAATAAAGTCAGGTTTGCTTGTTTGTAACTCCTCACTCCTGGCTTACTGTGTGATCTTGAATAAATCACTTAACCTCTCAATGCCTCAGTTTCCTAATCTGAAAAAATACTTCACACAGTTATTTTAAGGAATTGAATGAGAAAATACACATAAAGCACTGTCTTGTCTGTAGTAAATGCCCACTTATTATAAAATTTACTACTGAGTTTATTATTAAGGATATTCTCTGTATCAACCAGTGATGATCCCTGAGAAAATGAGGGTCCCTGGGAAAAGTTTTTCTTTCACACTCTACTGTGAAATCTGGAGCTCCTTTAACTGAACATATGTCAATCTTTGTTCTGGTCACTAGTTAAGTCCAGAGCTGAATCTACAGGCTAACTTTACTACTAAGCAGCAAAACCTTCTCCTACTAAGTTTTTGTGAACTAACTTTACCTCTTTACCCTACTTTTCCAAGGCCCTTATGCTTATTTTTATAATCTTGTGTTACATTTATTATTTTGAGCTTCTTCAAATTCTTTTGGAATGAAGTAAGGTTCATGAAAACTAATAAGCAAACAAATTAACAAATCAATATAAAAAATAAATAGTAATGCTTTTGAACTTATAATAATCTGTGTTTAAGTAAAAAAAGAAGGTACTTTCTTAATTCACGGATATACTGGCTATACAAGAGAAAAACTTAATTCTTTGGACTTTCAAAAGCAAGAGCTGCCATACACCAGGTTAGTTTTCAAAGGAAACCTGAGTCAAGAGTCATCAGCTTTCTTTTCACTTGCTTTTATCATCAAGCAAAATAAATCACTGGTATAACCATGAGAATTTGACATGGTGACTAATGAAGTAACACGGAAGAGTAATGACATGCCATTCCTTTGAGGTGAGCATTTATATGTTCTGAAAGTTAAATACATCTAGAATTCAATAAAAGACATTGCATAGTTATGAGTTTGTCTTGATCCTAGCAAAAACAAAAAGTTTTCATTTTACATTGTATTGGACCCACAGCAATGGCAGGTAATTTCCAAATTGACTTGAAGGCCTCTTTTCTTTCCTGACCCAGATAAATGGAAATATGCCATGGCTGTCGTGTGTTAAGCAGATGGGACACCAAAGAGGTTCAGCTGTTGGCCAAAGACAAAGGAAAAAAACTTTCAAAATATAAGCCAAAGAAGCTTTCCATAGCTGCTTGGCAAAATAGCTTCCAAATAAACTAATTTAATTTGATTCAAATGGGGAGAGTACAAAATTAAAACAAAGCAATGAAAAAAAATTAAGTGAATTCATGAAACAGATAAAATTATAAAGCAGTTTCACTACTACATATGTTAATATTGGGAATATGTGAGTTTTATGAATGCTATAATCCCATATTTATAATAAGTTATATATTGTCTTGGGCATACAACAGTTAAGATACTAATTTTTTTAGACATACATGTTTTTTCAAGAAGAAAAGTATGACTTCTGGCTCGGCGCCTGTAGCTCAAGCAGCTAAGGCACCAGCCATATACACTTGAGCTGGCGAATCTGAATCCAGCCCAGGCCCACCAAACAATGACAGCTGCAACCAAAAAATAGCCGAGTGTTGTGTCGGGCACCTGTAGTCTCAGCTACTTGGGAGGCGGAGGCAAGAGAATCACCTGAGCCCAGGAGCTAGAAGTTGCTCTGAGCTGTGATGCCACAGCACTCTACCCAGGTTGACAGCTTAAGTCTCTGTCTCAAAAAAAAAATAATGAAATGAAATGAAATAATGAAATGAAATAATGAAATAATGAAATGAAATAATGAAATGAAATGAAATAATGAAATGAAATGAAATAAAATAAAATAAAATAAAATAAAATAAAATAAGAAAAGAAAAGAAAAGTATGACTTCTAAAGAATCAATAAGGCAGGCCAGGTGCAGTGGCTCACACATGTAAGCCACTGGGAGGCTGAGGCAGGACAAATTGAGCTCAGGAATGCTAGCAAAAGCAAGACTCCTGTCTCTATAAAAAATAGAAAAATTACCAGGGATCACAGTATGCACTTATCTAAGCTACTCAGGAGGATGAGCAGAGGGGGGTTGCTTGAGCTCAGAAGTTTGAGGTTGCCATAAGCGACAATGACACTACTGCACTCTACCCATGGTCACAGAGTGAGATTTTTTTCCCAAAAAAAAAAAAAATAAAATAAAAATAAAAAATAAAAAAGATCAACAAGGTGGAATAAAATCCAATTAATCTTTAAATATATTATCTGAAAACCCTAAGACAGCAAAATTAAAATGGATTGTTAAGGAAATACAAAATAGAAGAAACTGCAGACAAGGTAGAAATGATTTTCTAAGAAAAACAAACAATAAAATGAAGAATTTCTCGTTTATAAAAGCTGTTGTTTATCACAAAACCTCCATTGTGGGTGCCCAAATCTACTGAAGCTGTAAGGAATAAAATACTGTATTTGATTATTCACAATGAAATAGGTTAACAATTAAATAATACTGAAATTCAAGATTTTTTCATATTATAATCAAATCTTCATTTTATTTTATTTTATTTTATTTTTGAGACAGAGCCTCAAGCCGTCACCCTGGATAGAGTGCTGTGACATCACAGCTCACAGCAACCTCCAATTCCTGGGGTCAAGCGAGTCTCTTGCCTCGGCCTCCCAAGTAGCTGGGACTACAGGCGCCCGCCACAACGCCTGGCCATTTTTTGTTTGCAGCCGTCATTGTTATTTGTCGGGCCCAGGCTGGATTCGAACCCGCCAGCTCAGGTGTATGTGGCTGGCGCCTTAGCCCGCTGAGCCAGAGGCACCGAGCCCATATTCATTCTTATACTAAGAAAGTGGTCAGCCAGGCGCAATGGCTCACACCTGTAATCCTAGCACTCTATGAGGTCAACAGGCAGGTGGATAGCCTGAGTTCAAGAGTTTGAAACAAGCCTGAGCAAGAGCAAGAGCCATCTCTACTAAAAATAAATAAATAAATAAATAGAAAAAACTAGGGTGGCTCCTGTGGCTCGAAGGAGTAGGGCGCTGGCCCCATATACTAGAGGTGGCAGATTCAAACACAGTCCCGGCCAAAAACTGCGAAAAGAAAAAAGCCATTTGTTAGCTGGGCGTTGTGGCGGGCGCCTGTAGTCCCAGCTACTTGGGAGGCCGAGGCAAGAGTCTCGCTTGACCCCAGGAATTGGAGGTTGCTGTGAGCTGTTATGTCACAGCACTCTATCCAGGGTGACGGCTTGAGGCTCTGTCTCAAAAAAAAAAAAGAATGAATATGAATTATGTGAGACATATTAACAGTAAAAATCTTCAAATGTAACTGGGTGTC
>CAUYRH010043213.1:0-37421 GCA_963574655.1 Perodicticus potto | reverse complement strand
CAGCTCACAGCAACCTCCAATTCCTGGGCTCAAGCGAGTCTCTTGCCTCTGCCTCCCAAGTAGCTGGGACTACAGGCACCCACCACAACGCCCGGCCATTTTGTTTTTTTTTTTGGTTGCAGCCGTCATTGTTGTTTGGCGGGCCGGGCTGGATTCGAACCCGCCAGCTCAGGTGTACGTGGCTGGCGCCTTAGCTCGCTGAGCCACAGGTGCCGAGCCAGGTTAAGACCTTTTTAATTCCCTCAAAGTACCTGGCTTTTAACTGCCCAGTAAATGTGATGAAAATGAGTATGATTATGGTCTTTTTTTTTTAAGACAGATTCTACGTCACTCTCAGTAGAGTGCCATAGTGTCACAGCTCACAGCAACCTTAAACTCTTGGGCTTAAGCAATTGTCTTGCCTCAGCCTCCCAAGTAGCTGAGATTACAGGTGCCCACCACAATGCCTGGCTATTTTTTGTTGTCATTGTTGTTTAGCTGGCCTGGGCCAGGTTTGAACCTGCTATCCTTGGGGTATGTGGCTGGTGCTGTAACCACTGTGCAATGGGCGCCAAGCCAAGATTATGGTCTTTGATAGCAGACCTCAACCTACCCTATATTAGTTGTGTGACTTTGAAGAAAGAAGTTAGTTATACCATACTTTTATTTCTTTATAAAATGGGTTAATAACTAGCTCATAGGATTGTTAAAAGATTTAAATGCATTAATTTCAATTATCAACATACATATATATGTATATATATTCTGTGCATTTGAATTATATAAAATATAAATAGACAATGAGTTTAAGAAATTAATATGAGCCAAATAATGGGAGAATTATCATTATTTAGTTTTATTAGGCATATACAGGCATACCTCAGAGATATTGCAGGTTATGTTTCAGACCACTGTAATAAAGTGAGTATCACAATAATATGAGTCATGTGAATTTTTTGGTTTACCTGTGCATATAATGTGGTCTATTATGTGTGCAATAGGCTTATGTCTAACAACCAGCGTATATACCTTAATTTTAAAACTTTATTGCTCAAAACTGCTGATGATAATCTGAACCTTCAGTAAATCATAATGCGCTCCCATGTTTTGGGCCCAAACTTTCAGGAAAAAATTTTTTGTTCTAATTTTTAAGGGAGGGTAGAAGTAGTTGCACAGTGCTGCCTTCTCTAGTGAGAGGTGCGGGGTGTGGAGCTGGCTGCTGCAGAGAATCTGGGAATGAGCCCAGATGGCAAATGAGAGTGGTCTGGACAACCTGGGCACCTGACCTCTCCCACCTGTCCCCTCCCAGTCCACCCTTGTCTGAACATCCTCTCATTTCCTATTCCCACCCCTGACTGTTGGCGGGAATGTGGCCATAGCTGCTCTGCTGAGAACCCAGTGGGCTTATTTCTTTGGAAGTGGGTCTGAGGGGCCAGGGCCAGTCCTACGTGCCACAGACTCCTGACGATAGATTCTTGCCTGTTATAGGCTGCCTCCGTTCTGAGGCCCCGGGACACTGCACTGAGGCAGAAGCCTTCCCTGATGATACCCCAGTGAATTACTCTCCATTTACATTTCTGTTTAGTAACTAGACCAGTGATTTGACTAACTTGAGCTGTCCAGACCTTGGGCACTCAGTAATGTCAGAATGAATGGTACCAGCCTTTCCGGAAGTCTACAAATCCTGCAAAACTTCTGGGGCACTGGTTAAAAGGAGACTCTTGAACCATGGTCAAATACACTGAATCAACTCTCTAGGAGTAAGATCTGGGTATTTGTTGCATCTAGAACAAATATCCATCTCTTAGATGGTTCTTCCTACTGGCAGTTTTGGGAAATTATACTTTATACCAACTCAACACGTTGAGGGCACAGATAAGTCATAGACTCTAAATTACAGTCTGTAGGCTCAGGTACCCTCAAGCTTTCATGCTTCATTGCCAGGTACTTTCGCAGACAAAAAACTTCATGGGGACTGAGGGCCAAAGTCACAATGGAACCGGGTCTCAGAAACCAGGTCTCCCAGACCTTAGCTCAGGATCTTTCTCCTCAGTATGATGTCCTACAGGCCTTAGAACGGCGCCAGCTGCATGAGAGAGTGAGGCAACCCAGGAAGGGCAGGAATCTACTGTCAGGAGCCTGGGGCATGCAGGGCCAACCCTGGCCTCTCATCCCAGCTTCCAGGGAAATAAGGCTGCTGGGGTTCTCAGCAGAGCAGCTGTGGCCACATTCCCACAGACATGAGTGGGAGGAGGAAATGAGTGGGAATAGTAAATGAGAGGATTTGGGGATGAGGGTGGATCAAGAAGGAACAGTTAGATGAAGTCGGGCACTCAGGTGTCCCAGCCACTGTTCGGATTCATTCCCAGCTTCTCTGTAGCAGCCAGCTCTGCACCCGACATCTTTTAAGAGAGAAGGAGGTGCCTCTGTGTGGCCACTTCCACCCTGCTTTTGCTGAGGTCCTGACACTCCTGTCATTAGTGTCATGCCCACTTCCAAGATAGTGACAGTATCCAATGCAATCGGCTTGGTGGGATTGGGGCTCCTGCAGCTGCTGTATCTGCCTGGTGAGGGGATTGGCAGGAAAGGGAATAGCATGGAGCAGGTATGATTACCATATTTCAGGGTATTATTTTTTATATGGGTATTGTTAGTCCTTTCTAGAGCTATACTTTTAACACATAAGCACAAATAAAATAATTAAAAACATATAGATAATGAAATTAGTACTACCTATGTATAAGGTTCATCCTTATTTTTCCCTCAAAAATTTTGGGGAAAAAATGTGCATTATATATGGCAAAATAAGGTCATCCTTTGGCTAATGGAAGATCTTATCTCTATGTTAATGGCTGCTCATTGAGCAGGGTGGTGGTTGCTGAATGTTGGGGTGGCAGTGGGAATTTTAAAATAAAATAATGAAGTTTGCTGCATTAATTGACTCTTCCTTTCATAAAAAATTTCTCTAGCTTGTGACACTTTTTGATGGCATTTTACCCACCGTTGAATTTCTTTCATACTTAGAGTGAGTCCTCTTAAACCTTGCCATTGTTTAATCAATTTAATTTATGTAACATTTTAAATTATTTGTTGTCATTTCAACAGTGTTCATAGCATCTTCACTAGGAGTTGATTCCTTCTAAAAAAAACCAACTTCTTTGCTCATCTATAAGAAGCAACTTCTCATCCATTCAAGTTTTATCGTGAGTTTGCAAGAACTCAGTCAAACCTTCAGCCTACCTCTAATTCAAGTTGCTCTTAATATTTCCACCACATTTGGAGTACTTCCTCCACTGAAGTCTTGAATCCTTAAGTCATCCATGAGGGTTGAAATCAACTTCTTTCAGACTGTTAATGCTGACATTTTGACCTCTCATGAATCACAAATATTCCTAATGGCATCTAGAATAATGGCTTTTTTCCAGGAAGTTTTCACTTGACTTTGCCCAGATCCATCAGAAGAATCACTATCTATGGCAGCTATGGTTTTAGGGAATGTATGAAAATAGCATTCATCTCTTGGTACATCTTCATTAGAGCTCTTGTATGACTATGTGCCTTCGTGCCTTTTTAAGGGATAGTAATATTTTGAAAGGAATTTTATTCTGTGTGTGTGAGCATTAGGTCTGAATAGTAGGTTTAAAGTATTCAGTAAACCGTGCCGTATACAGATGTATTTCAAAGGCTTTGTTGTTCCATTTACAGAGCACAGGCAAAATAGATTTATCATAATTCTTAAGGGTCCTAGGGTCATCAGAATGGTAAATGAACTTTGGCTTTAACTGAAACGGCCCAGCTGCATTAGCTCCTGACAACTGAGTCATCCTGTGCTTCGAAGCCAGGCTTTGATTTGATCTCTCCAGGTATGAGAGTCCTAGATGGCATCTTCTAATAGAAGGCTGTTTTGTCTATGTTGAAAATGTGTTGTTGAGTGTATCTGCTTTCATCAGTGGTTCTAACCAGATCTCTTGGATAATTTGCAGCCGCTTCAGTACTTTAGCAGTTGTTGTTTTACCTAGGTTGTTTTGGTTCTGGATATGACTTCTTTCCTTTAGCCTCATGAACCAACCTCTGCTACCTTCTAACTTTCCTTCTGCAGTTTCTTCACCTGTCTCAGGCATGATAGCATTGAATCGAGTTAGGACCTTCCTCTGAATTAAGCTTTGGCTTAAGGAAATGTTATGGCTGTCTTGATCTTCCATATGGAGCATGCAGACTTCTCCGTACTGCAATAGGCTGTTGTGCTTTCTCATTATTCATTTGTTCACTAGAGTAGCACTTTGAATTTCCTTCAAGATTTGGATTCACAGCTTGGCTAACTAGTGTAAGAGGTCTAGCTCTTGGCCTGTGTTGGCTTTTGAAATGCTTTTCTCACTAAGCTTAATCATTTCTTGCTTTTGATTTAAGTGAGAGGCACGCAACTCTTCCTTTCATTTTCGAGTTTCCTTTTTTCTGTTTTTTTTTTTTAAAGAGATAGTCTCACTCTGGCCCATGGTTGGCTGGAGTACAGTGACATGATCATAGCACACTATAGCCTCTAACTCTGGGCTTCAAATGATCCTCCTGTCTCACCCCCCAAAATGCTGAGATTACAGGCATGAGCCACCAAACCTGGCCCTTACAAGGTTTTTCACTGGCCTACTTTCAACATTTTTGTGTCTCAGGGAATAAAGAAGCCGGAACAGAGAAAGAGAGACAGGGAAATGGCTGGTTGGTAGAGCAGTCCGAGCACCACAACATTCATAGATTAGAGTCATCACTTTATATGGGTGCAGTACATGGTGCCTCAAAATAATTACTGTAGATCACTGATCAGAGGGTACCATGACAGATAAAAATAGTAATGAAGAATTTTGAAATATTGTGAGAATCACCAAAATATGATACAGACACATGCTGTTGGGAAAATGGCACTAATAGACTTGCTAACTCTTATTCAGGCTGGTCTTGAATTATCCTCAAGAGATCTTGCCTCAGACTCTAAGAGTGCTAGGATTATAGGCATTGTGCCTGGTCTTGAATAGGTCTTAATAAAATCCGTTTTAAGGGTCTGTCTGATCTGTTATATTGAATTGTGGCTAAGTAGATGAATTGAATCTTTTAGTCTTAACCTGAGATTTGTCCTGGCAAAGATGTGATACAAGCATTTGGGGGAAATGAAGGGAAAAAAAAGTAATACATATTTAATTTGGCATGTCAAAAGATCCTTCCTTTTTTATTTATAGGCTCCAAATTTATGTGCATGGCTTCACTTTCATAGGAAAAAAATAGTTGCATTAAAAAAAATCATGCAGGATAATGAATCACAGGATATTGCTGGGTGTGGTGGCTCACGCCTGTAATCCTAGCATTCTGATAGGCCAAGGTTGGTGGACTGCCTGAGTTCACAGGTTTGAGCCCACCTTCTAAAAATAGCTAGGCGTTGTGGTGGGTGCCTGGAATCCCAGCTACTCGGGATGCTGAGGCAAGAGAATCATTTGAACCCAAGAGTTTGAGATTGCTGTGAGCTGTGACGCCAGGGAACTCTACCATGGGTGACAAAGTGAGACTCTGTCTCAAAAAAACCCCCAAAAGACTCACAGGATGTTATGGCATCAACAAATTTTAAAAAATAATGAACAGGCTCGGCACCTGTGCCTCAACGGGCTAAGGCGCCAGCCACATACACCTGAGCTGGCGGGTTCGAATCCAGCCCGGGCCCACCAAACAACAATGACGGCTGCAACCAAAAAAATGGCCGGGCATTGGGGTGGGCGCCTGTAGTCCCCAGCTACTTGGGAGGCGGAGGCAGGAGACTCACTTGAGCTCAGGAATTGGAGGTTGCTGTGAGCTGTGATGCCACAGCACTCTATCCAGGGTGACAGCTTGAGGCTCTGTCTCAAAAAAAAAAAAAAAAATGTAGAGTGTGGACAGAATACTTTGTAGTTGTACACTTTTACACAGGCAGAATACCTTAAGTCTGAGAGACCACCATCAGTGTCATAACTGGTTTCGAGTCCATATAGTTTGGAATGAGTTTGGTACATGGGTAATAATATTAAAATCATCCGAACATTTTTATAGTGGCTTATTTAAAAAAGAATTAGAAATTTGTATGGAACCTGTGACATAAAAACACATACTTTTTTATTTTTTGAGACACAGTGTCACTTTGTCGCCCTTGGTAGAGCGCCTTGATGTCATAGCTCACAGCAACCTTAAACTCTTGGTCTAAAGCTATTCTCTTGCCCCGGCCTCCTGAGTAGCTGGGGCTATAGGCACCCACCACAATGCCTGGCCCCTGGCCTTGCTTTTGCTCAGGCTGGTCTTGAACCTGTGAGCTCAGGCTATTCACTTCCCTTGGCCTCCCAGGGTTCTAGGATTACAGGCGTGAGCCACTGCGCCCGGCACACGTACTAGATAGATGTCATAATTTAGCCTTTTATTTTATTTTATTTTTTTATTTTTTACTTTTTTTTGAGACAGAGCCTCAAGTTGTCACCCTGGAAAGAGTGCTGTGGCATCACAGCTCACAGCAACCTCCAATTCCTGGGCTCAAGTCTCTTGCCTCCGCTTCCAAAGTAGCTGGGACTACAGGCGCCCGCCACAACGCCCGGCCATTTTTTTGGTTGCAGCCGTCATTGTTGTTTGGCGGGCCTGGGCTGGATTCGAACCCACCAGCTCAGGTGTACGTGGCTGGTGCCTTAGCCTGTTGAGCCACAGGTGCCGAGCCTTTTTTTTTTTTTTTTTTTTTTTATAATTTAGTCTTTTAAAAGAATCAACTTTAAATTGTAAAAATTAAGCAGATTGCTTAGCCTTCAAGGAAATCAATGAAAAATTGTCTAAATATCTTTTTAGTTGGTGTAGTATTATATTTAAATTTTGGCAAAGTATAAGGCAAAGTAAATGGAGAATCTATTAATTTGGATCATGAGTCATGAAAGGTGAATGTGGTGACAAAAATAGGATATGATCTATAAAGTACTCAATGGAATTGAATTATAGGATTATCAACTCTTGGAATTTCTTTTTTTTTTTTCTTTTGAGACAAAGTCTCACTATGTCACCCTTGGTAGAGTGCCATGGTATCACACCTCACAGCAACCTGAAACTCTTGGGCTTAAAGCGCTCCCCACAACGCCTGGCTATTTTTTTGTTGCAGTTGTTTAGCGGGCCCAGGCCAGGTTTGAACCCGCAACCCTCAGTGTATGTGGCTGGCACTGTAACCACTGTGCTACTGACACTGAGCTAATTCTTTGAAGTTTTAAATATTTTATTTTTCTTGGCATTTAAACATTTTGTGAATTAGAAGCTTTAGGGAAAATTGTTTTGCGATTGGGAAAAATTAAAAGAATATTGTTTCACAACAGAACTTTAATTATATTTGTTGGAAATAGTCATCATCTTAGCTGTCTTTCCCTTCTCCCAAGATGAACTTTTATTTTTTTATTTTTGGCTTGGTGGACTTAAAGTTCAAGGTAGAATAAAAATATTATGGCAAAGTTATGATTCAGATATATCCTGGAGTATTTTAGCAGTCTCTTACCTGTGTATTTTTTATTTTATCATAAACAAATGAGAATTTGAAATCAATTTAAAAACAAATATGTGATATTGAGTAACTGAGTCCTACAAAAGAAAAATTAGAAACTGGTAATAACAATAACTATACTACTTTTAAGGATTTTATTAAAAGAACTGTATAAATGGAATATGTACTTGGTTATAAAATGATTTTGAACATTATTGAGAAACAATTAAAAATATTTCTAAAGGATATTTGCTTATTTTGTATTATGTAGGTGTATTTTTTTTCTAATTATTTGAATTAACTCTGTTTCTTTTCTACTTTACTTTAACCTTTCTCCGTGAGTCTGTTTGTTTGCTTTATAATTCAATTTACATAAGTTTGTCTATTAACTTAATGATATAAAGAAAACCCAGGAGCAAAAAGACATGAGATAATTCTAAATTATTTCATATATTTATTTGGAATCTTTGGAAACATTTTCATCATTTTTTTTTGGAGACTGAGTCTCACTATGTCATCCTCGGTAGAGTGCTATGGCATTATAGCTCACAGCAACCTCAAACTCTTGGGCTTAAGCAATTATCTTGCCTCGGCCTCCCAAGTAGCTGGAACTACAGGTACCTACCACAATGGCCATCTGTTTTTTTGTTGGGGTTGTCATTGTTGTTTTAGCAGGCCCACGCCAGGTTTGAACCTGCCTGCCTCAGTTATGTGGCCAGCTCCCTAATCACTGTGCTACGGGCGCCAAGGCACATTTTCATCATTTTAATTGTCATCTGTAACATTGGTCTGTAAGGGAATTTCAAGTTGGAGTTGAAAGACTTAAGCTAGTAGTATCCCTCTGCAGAATGATAGCTAATTAGAACTGAATTATATACTGTAACTTCCGTTTTGTTTTATTGTTAATTGACTCAATCTTTGCTCCTTTTCTATTTTTCTTTAATCTTATCATAAATTTTCTTTTATCCATTTATAATATTAATGATGACACTACCAGTAATAGTTAACATTTCTTGAGTGCTTATTGTGTGCTAGGTATTCTAAATACTTTTCTTTTTTCTTTACGCAGGGCTAGCTATGGTGGCTACTAATGCTTGTAATCCTAGCACTCTGGGAGGCCAAGGTAGGAGGATACCTTGAGCTCAGGAGTTTGAGACCAGCCTGAACAAAAGTGAGACCCTGCCTCTATTAAAAACAGAAAAATTAGTGTGGTGTTGTAGCAGGTGCCTATAATCCCATCTACTTGGGAGTCTGAGGCAGGAGGATTGCTTGAACCCAGGAGTTTGAGGTTGTTGTGAGCTAGGCTGATCTGTGGCATTCTAGCCTGAGCAACAGAGTGAGGCTCTATCTCAAAAAAAAAAAAAAAAAATGAAAAAAGAAGAAGAAGGAATGGTAGCTATCAGAAAGTAAATAATAGCTTTTATTTCCTTGGATTTCACCCAGGAAATGTGCTTGGTTATTCCCACAACTCATTTGATTTCTCATGCCCATGTGATATGTGCCCATACTGTTTGTGTAGTATCTAAATCCATACATGTAATGTAAAAGTATTGAAGACTGAGCTTCTCAGGTCCCAGGCCCTTCTTCCTCATATCTGTCTCATGGCTTTTACCTTCCTCAGTATTATTAAATGGCTTTGGTATCCTGTCAGCTCCTAGGACTATAAATGGGGAACCCTTCATCCCCTCTTCCCAATTTCCCATTACCACATTGTTTCTGCTTTTTCTAGTAATGTTGGTCAAGTCTCATTTTTCCTCTTCTTAGCTACTATTCTCATTTAGAACCTCAACACCAGTACATGTATTTACTAGGGTTGTTTGTAGCTCCCTTACACTTTCCTATCTTCAGCATTATTCACCTGTATTCACAGGGGGAGAGAGAGGAATGGGATATTTCTGTTTATTACATCATGACTGAAAACTCTAAAAGTTATAGCCTGTTCTTTCTGTAGTCTTTTCTCCTTGCTGGATGATATTTTAGTAGCTGCTTTTTCCCTTACGTTATCTTTTAGCCAAAGACTATTTATAGCTCCATATTGTGTTAAAATTATAGGAAATAAATGGGCTTGAGTCTTTGTTATTTAAATTGGCAGCTTTGATTTTGCAGAAAGAGAGTTGGACTTAACTTACAGTTAGCGAATATGGGTTTGGATCTTCGTCTTGATTTTGACATTGAACTATGTGAGGGAAGTTACTGGTGTTAGCTGATCCTGAGTTTTCTCAGCTGTAAAACAAGGACATTATTTTCCAGATCAGGATAAAATGAGGAAAGAAAAATTGAAAGTATAGTACCTGTATGTCCAGAACCTAGATTCAACAAATACTATTTTCTATCTCTGTGTGTAGATGTTTTTTCCTGATCTATTTGAAAACAAGTTGAGGATATGATTCATCCCTAAATACTTTAGCATGTATCACTTAAAAACAAGGACTTTCTTTTATTATTATTATCATTTATTTATTTTTTGAGACAGAGTCTCAAGGTGTCACTCTGGTGGAATGCTGTGGTTTCATAGGTGACAGCAACCTCCAATTCTTGGGCTCAAGTGATCCTCTTGCCTCAGGTTTTCTATTTTTCATAGAAACGGGGGTCTCGCTTTGCTTAGGCTGATCTTGAACTTGTGAGTTCAAGCAATCTACCTGCCTCGGCCTTCCATAGTGCTAGGATTACAGGTGTGAGCCACAATGCCCGGCCCTTTCTTTTATTATAGCAGTTAAGAAAATTAACAATTTCTCCAGGCAGAATGGGGACCAAAGACCCCATTCTTAGCAAGGGAAAACACCCCCAGTAAAAGGGGAAAATAAAAAGTAAGTGAAGCAAGGCAGCACAAAGAAAAGTCAGCTAGTTTACCTCTAAACCAGTTGCTACTAAGTTTCTTATCTCAGCAAATTTCCTGTTTTTCCTAGAAGCCTGGTTTATTGGGGTTTCAGCTTACATCTAACACCCCTGCTTGGTCTGTAAACACTCTGAAGGAATAATGGCCACAGAGGAAGCTGTGTGCAAGGCCTAGCAAGAAACATTAACTAGGGGTGGTGCCTGTGGCTCATTGAGTAGGGCGCTGGCCCCATATACTGAAGGTGGCGGGTTCAAACCCAGCCTCGCCGAACTGCAAAAACAGAAAAATAGCCAGGCTTTGTGGCGGGCGCCTGTAGTCCTAGCTACTTGGGAGGCTGAGGCAAGAGAATTGCCTAAGTCCAGGAGATGGAGGTTGCTGTGAGCTGTGTGATGCCATGGCACTCCACCGAGGGCGATAAAGTGAGACTCTGTTTCTACAAAAAAAAAAAAAAAAAAAAAAGAAGCATTAAGTAGTCCTGTTCCTGCCTAGTTAACAGTCAAAGCAAATACCCATTGTGGAGATTTGTATTTGGCTAGGACAGAAATCAAGGGAACAGCTTGAGCTCTGAAACATGGGTTGGAGGGCTTATACCCCTTATCACAGAGGAAGACTCTGTGTGGTAGTGATGAGAGGAAAATTCCCCTTTCCTACCGCTTCTTCAGAGGAATTTGACGCCAGTGGTGGTTTACTTCACAGTGAACTAGTGGAGATTAACACCTCCCTAGGAATCTGTGTGCATGACCGTAGCTAGAAGGCTGCTTCTAAACAAGGCTCAGGTTCCAGATTTCTCAAAGCTGCTAAGACCCTTTAAGTTAATGATTACAGAAACAATAGGAACTGATATGCTTACTTAGAGAAACTGCTGATGTCTTTGTTCCCTTCCTCACCTTACCCTCTGGACTAATGAGCAAATAGCCTTCAATAAAAGCTGAGTGGACCGGACACTTGGGGCCACTGTCAGAATTCCTCAAATGGAAGGTGGTCCCCTATGTTCCCACCTTTGAAAATTCTATTCTGGGTGTTTTATCTGTTTATCTCTCATCATTTCTAACTTTATATTTCTTCATTTGGTTGCTGCCAGATCCACAGGTCTTAACGGACCCTGCCCCTGGGGTGGGACCCTGGCAAATTTCCTATTATCATTTAATATCTAGTCTAAGAACCTCTTTTAGATCTGTACTTTTTCCAACAGGATCCAGTTAAGTCTCATGCATTACATTTGGTTGTTATGGATCCCTATTTTAATCTGTAAGAGTCACCCTATTTTGCACCCCATAAGATTTATTTTCTGAGGAGCACAGGCTAATTGTTTCATAAAATACCATACATTCTGGATTTATTTTCTTCTGGTTTCTTTATTTTCTGTATTTGTATAGCTGGAAGATAGACTTTTTGGATTAAATGGTTTTGGCAAGATATTTCATAGATGAAATATCCCATATTTCATAGATAATAATAGCTAATATTACTTAACATTATGAGGCTCTTAAAGTCAGATTGCTCTATTGGTAGTGATGTTAAGTTTGGTATGTTAGTTACTGTGGTGACCCACCAGATCTCTCTATTGTAAAAGAGCATTATTTTTCTGCAATTACCAAGTAAAATGTGGGCTACATTTTGGCACTCTCTTAAAAGTCTGTTCCCTAACTATCCTTTATTTAATGCTTTTTTTTTTTTTTTTGAGACAGAGTCTCATTATGTTGTCCTTGGTGAAGTGCTGTGGCATCACAACTCACAACAACTTCCAACTCTTGGGCTTAGGGAATTCTCTTGCCTCAGTCTCCCAGGTAGCTGGGACTACAGGTGCCTGCCACACCACCTGGCTATTTTTTGGTTGCAGGTTAGAATTCGCTAGCCTCAGTGTGTATATGACTGGTGCCGTAACCACTGTGCTGCTGCGGGCTCCGAGCCTATTTAATATTCTGAACTTTTTTTTTTTTTTTTTTTGAGACAGAGTTTCAAGCTGTTGCTCTGGGTAGAGTGCCATGGCGTCACAGCTCACAGCAACCTCCAACTCGGGCTCAAGTGATAACTTTGCCTCAGTTTTTCTTCTTCTTTTTTTTTAATAGTACAGCCTGCTCCACGCATCAGAGCAGCTCCAGTGCCAAAGAGGGATAGCATGTACCAATCTGGAAAACAGCCTGGTTCAGCTGCCAAACCAATGCTTCAGATACACGGCAGATACAGCAGCTAGGTTCCAATGGGCTTGTCCCACGGCATGAGGCGCAGGTAGGGCTGCAGAGGGCAGGGCGCCCAGTCCACTATCACAGCGGCCAACAGGCTGAGAGAGTGCTGGCATGGCTCTGGCCGTGCTGGGGGCTGCCAGTTCCCCCAGCCGGCTACCCTTGCTGTGCACACCAGAGCCGAGGGGCTTCCCAGCAAGCCCCACAGCCCACAGGCCCTGCTGGCCTGGTGTGCTCCCCCAACCCAGCATGGCGCCCTAGCATTTCTATTTTTAATAGAGACAGAGTCTTGCTTTTGCTCAGGCTGGTGTAGAACCTGTGAGGCTCAAGCAATCCACCCGCCTTGGCCTCCCAGAGTGCTAGGATTATAGGCATGAGCCATCATGCCCAGCCCATTTTGATCATTACTTGTATTAGTTTACTTATGCTGCTGTAACAAAATACCACAGACTGGGTAGTATTGAACAACAGAAATTTATTTTCTCATAGTTCTGGGTGCATTGTGTTGTGTGTGTATTCATGTCTGGTTTTTGTTATTTCCACTTGATTGAACTTACTAAGATTTGAGACCTGGCCAGGAAGGGTGGGTCATTCCTGTAATTGTAGTACTCTGGGTGGCCCAAACTGGAGGATTGTTTGAGACCAACCTGAGCAAGAGCTAGATCCTGTCTCTACTAAAACAGAAAAAATTAGCTGTGTGTGGTGATGCAGAGTCCCAGCTACCCTGGAGGCTAAGGCAGGAGGATCACTTGAGTCCAGGAGTTTAAGGTTGCAGTGAGCTATGGTAATGGCACTAGCCAGGGCAACAGAGTGAGACTTATATATAGTTCATTTTTGTGAATAGTTCATGTGTGTTTGAAATGAGATTGTTTTCTGTAGCAGAACACAAAGTTTAATGTAATAAATTCAATATAATAAGATCTATCTTATCAATTACATTGCTTAGGTCTTCTATTGCTTTACTTACTCTTATTCTGTTTCTATTAGTTTATCCTGTCAGGGTCCCACCCTGAGAGCAGTGTCTGCTGAGACCTGTGGAAACTGGCAGTGATTGACGGAAGCAATTTAGAGTTAGAAAACAATGGTAAAGAAAGACAAGATACATAGAGTAGAATTAAAAGTGGGAGCCAGGGGTCCATTGCCCATTTTGGGATTCTGGCAATGGCCCAGAGTGTTTGCTTCACTCTGCTTTTATTGGAGTCTGTTTGCCTAGAGGGTAAAATAAGGGAGGGAATAAAGACGTCATCAATTTCTCCGAGTGATCATATCAGCTTCCATTGTTATTATAATTAACTTTAAGGGTGGCCTTCAGTAATGTGAAACTGAGCCTTGGATTGGGAGAGCCTCCTGCTTGAGGTCATACACACAGATTTCTAGGGAGGTGTTAAGCTTCACAGTTCTCTGCAGAGTAAAATGCCAGGAGCATTAATCCCCTCTGAGGGATCCATGCGAGGGAGGCATTTTCCTCCCATCACCACCACAGAGGATTTTCCTCTGCTATAAGGGATATAAGCTCTTCTGCCCATATCTCAGAGCTGGAGCTACTCCTTTGGTCTCTTCCCCAGGCAAATGCAAATCTCCACAATGGGTATCTGCTTTGCCTGTATAATGGGTGGGAAATGTCCTAGAAGATGTATTTTTTTCTAGGACTTGTCATAGACTTTTCTATGGCCATTATTCTCCTCAGAATGCTCACAGACCCAGCAGGTGTTTGTAAGCTGTATTCCCAACAGGCTACAATTTCAGAAAAGGCAAGAAGTTTGCTAGCAATGGCTAGCTTAAACGTAAACTAGCTGACTTTTCTTTGTTCTGACTCACTCAGCTTACTTTTTAGTTTTCCTTTTTTCTGGAGTTGCTTTTCCTTTCCTAAGAATAGGGTCTTCAGTCCCCATTCTCCTGGCATTATCCATAGGTCTGCTTATAGATTTCTCCTTTACAAGTTTATGACTATGTCTATTTGGTGAATAGATCATTGGAACTGATATTTCTTCCTTATACATTTGGCCTTTAGTATAAAAGAATCCTCCTTTGCCTTGTTAGCTGCTTTTTGTCCTGAATTTTTATTTGAAAAAAGTATAGAGTTTAGTTAATAACATTATTTCATTAATTGTGACAAATGTACAAAAACATTGGGAGGTGTTAACAATAAGGGAGACTGGGTGCAGTTGTATGGAAACTCTCTTTGAAGCTTCTCTATTAACTTAAAACTGTTTTAAATTTTTTTTTTTTCTAGAGACAGAATCTTATTTTATCGCCCCTGGTAGAGTGCTGTGGCATCACAGCTCACAGAAACCTCCAGCTCTTGGGCTTAGCTGATTCTCTTGCCTAAGCTTCCTGAGTAGCTGGGGCTATAGGTGCCTGCCACAATACATGGCTATTTTTTTGTTGCAGTTTGGCAGGAGCCGGGTTCAAACCTGCCACCCTTGGTGTATGGGGCTGGCGCCCTACTCACTGAGCCACAGGCGCAGCCGAGGTTTAATTTTTTTTAATCTAGTGGTACTGAAGATGTCCTGGATTGGTGTTTGAAAGGAGATTTTGTATCGGTTGATTGCTAAACTCAGTGAACATATGCTGCAGGTTTAATTTCTAGTAAATCAAGACAGTAATCATTGTATATTGTATGTTGATGACTTAGAAAAACACCTGTATTTTATAATAATGAAGCAAAAATGTTTTGGATTGGAAAGGAATTTGTTAATAAAAATATTAAAGAAAAGTGTATCTAGTCGGGTTGAATTAGACTGTTGTTGGTATGTAGTAGCAAATGGTAAAGACTGATTGAAATGCAAGCTGAAAAATTGTAATGACTCTTTGAAGGTGGCAGGTTAGCCTTTCAGTCCCAGAATTTTAGACTTGGAAGAGACTTTCAGAATTTATTCTAATTCCCTCATTATGAAAAATATTTAATTACCCTTATTTAATTAATTTACATTGGATACCTGTATGAAAACATCACATGTACTCTGTAAAGACATACAACTACTATATACCTATAATGATTAAAATTTTACAATTAAAAAAAGAATACTTTGTTGTCTAAGAATATGATAATGTCATTTTTAAGATTATGTAGCAAAGTGATATTTAGAGCTGGGACTAGAAGCTAAGCCTCTTCATTTCTATTTTGGGATGTTTTTCAGTGCCAGAATGTATTCTTGAAAGTCACAATAACCCAAATCCTGGACTTCCTTACATCCTACTTAAATTAGTACATGTAACAGCTAGGGCAAATGTTTATATTGGCTTTCTTTTTCTTTCTTTCTTTCTTTTTTTTTTGAGACAGTGTCTCAGCTGGTGGCAGCCAAGCTCATAGCAATTTCAAATTCCTAGGCTAAGGGCAGCACCTGTGGCTCATCGAGTAGTAGGGCGCCGGCCCCATATACCCAAGGTGGCGGGTTCAAACCCAGCCTCAGCCAAACTTCAAAAACAGAAAAATAGCCGGGCGTTGTGGCGGGCACCTGTAGTCCCAGCTACTCGGGAGGCTGAGACAAGAGAATCACCTAAGCCCAGGAGTTGGAGGTTGCTGTGAGCTGTGTGACGCCACAGCACTCCACCGAGGGCGATAAAGTGAGACTCTGTGTCTACGAAAAAAAAAAAAATTCCTAGGCTCAAAAGATCCTCCTGCCTCATCCTCCCTAGTAGCTGAAACTACAGGAACTGCTATGTGCCTGGCTAGTTTTTCTTTTTTTTCTTTCTTTCTTTTTTTTTTTTGAGACAGAATCTCACTGTGCCTGCCACAGCACCTGGGTATTTTTTGTTCCAGTTGTCATTGTTTAGCTGGCCCAGGTGGGGTTCCAACCCACCTGCCTTGGTGTATGTGGCTGGCACCGTAACCAATGTACTATGGGCGCTGAGCCTTCTAGCTACTTTTTCTATTACATTTTTAGTACAGATGGGTTCTTACTCTTGCTCAGGTTAGTCCTAGACTCCTGAGCTGAAGGGATTCTCCAGCGTCTGCCACCTACAGTGTTAGGATTATAGCTGAGAGCCACTGCTTTTGGCCAATATTGGCAATTTTTAAAAGGCACAAAATCAGAAGTGATTTATCCCACATCACAGAGATAATGTTAGGTCTTAAGACCCTTACCTATTGATTTTACCTCTATATCATATGCTGTAAGCAATGAGCTTGTTTGAAGATTATAGCAATCCCCCAGAATCTCCCCCCCAAATGAACCAAAAAATCCCCTATCATTAGGAATTTAGACTGGCTTCTAGAAATGAGCTGGAACTGGAAACCATGAAAACTTGAGGTGATTGTGGTTGTGGTGTGGTGAGGGGGCAGGGGAATAACCTGAGTGAAGTGTGATGAAATCTTCTGCCATGATAAAGTGAGCTCTAGAACCTGTAGAATGGTGGACGGAGAAAAAGTGAGTATAGAGCTGGCATGAAACTCATTAGGAGGGTAATTTGTTCTGTTTGCGTTTTCTAGAGAATGCCACTACTACTTGCCAGCTAAGATTGAGGATTATCATGGAAATAATGAAACAAAATCCCCATTTGACATCTGTAAAACATTTTTATTTTAAGTGCAGTACTCTCACAAACATTATACTATTTGATTTTTGTAATATCTTTGTAAAGGGATATTGGTGGGCAGAAAATATTAAATATAATATGTAAGGTAGTGTGCTACAAACCACTAAGGAATGTAAAGGTGAATAGTCATGATTCTGCTCTCAGGAGTCCTCATGGTGTGCACAATTTTGCAGAGATAGGGTGAGAAAACCAAATATACAGCAAGTTGAAAAAGATTTAGAAATTCATACTATGTCTCAGAGAAATTTAGAAAGCATATGATGGTGTTATAACTGATGGAAATTTTTGTATTTTGCCGTCTAATTTCACACTACCTGAAAGGATAATGACTATAAAAGATTCTTAACTATATGGCCCGGCGCCTGTGCCTCAATGGGCTAAGGTGCCAGCCACGTACACCTGAGCTGGCGGGTTCGAATCCAGCCCGGGCCCGCCAAACAACAATGACGGCTGCAAGAAAAGAATGGCCGGGTGTTGTGGCGGGCGCCTGTAGTCCTAGTTACTTGGGAGGCAGAGGCAGTAGACTCACTTGAGCCCAGAAATTGGAGGCTGCTGTGAGCTGTGATGCCACAGCACTCTATCCAGGGTGACAGCTTGAAGCTCTGTCTCAAAAAAAGAAAAAAAAGATTCTTGACTATAATGCATAATTGATATGATTTTCTTTTTTAATTTTTCAGAAAACTTATTTTAGGTGATTGTTCAAAGCTTATCTGAACAAGTTTATAAATTAAGGATGACAGAAAACACATTGTTTTAGTGATTTTTGGCATATGTGACTGGTTTGAGGAGGAGGAAAAAAAAAGGAATTTATTTTGTAATTTAAAACCTAACATATATTTAGGACAGATTTACCTAGACCAAAATAAATAAATATTTAAATAGGCCTTATTGGCAGTGCCTGTAGCTCAGTGGGTAGGTTGCTAGCCATGTACATCGAATCCAGCCGGGCGTCTTGGCAGATGCCTGTAGTCCCAGCTACACAGGAGGCTGAGCAAGAGAATCGCTTAAGCCTGAGAGTTTGAGGTTGCTGTGACCTATGACGCCACGGCACTCTACCCAGGGCAACAGCTTGAGACTCTGTCTCCAAAAAAAAAAGGCCCTATTAATTGACAAGAAAGTAAACAAACTTTGTTAAAGTTGATTCAGTACTAGTTTATATTGAAAGTGTAGATAACCTCAGGAAAGGAGGGGAAGTAGTAAGTTAGTTCCAACAACTTCTTATTTTACTTTAAAGTAATGTTAATTGTCAGGATAATTATAGGAAACATTTGCTTACCAAGAGTTTGACAATCTTATGATGAATTCATTTTTGTTGAAACAGTGGACAAGACACACTTTTTAGTTTTTTTAACCTTTAAAATTCATTTTAGTCTGTTTAGTTTTTGTTAATACAAATATTTTTTTCATTAATATCACCTTACCTATTTCCCTTTGCCAATATTGAAAGAATGCAGCTTCCTTTGTTACACTGGAATCACTAGACTAATACCAGGGAAAGGAGAAGGTAAGGGAGGAATTCACCGTTATCAGTGTGCTCTTCTCCTTTGAGGCTTTCTCCCTTCTTGTGTTTTCTCTCTCGATGACCCATAGCTAGAAGCCACTAAAAGGTCCTACTGTAATGCATTTTTATCTTAGTCAGCAGCAGCCATTACTATATTTAGGTTGATATATTTCCAGTAGTAAAATTATTCATAGGCCTCTTATGACAGCCTCCTCTGGGCTGTCCCACCCCATCTCTATCCCACTTCAGTCTAGTAGTCTCATCTATACGTATAATAATACTTTCCTTTTTGAGGCACCACCTATTTGAAGTCTAGCTTGGGGTAGCTAGTAATGGCCATCAGTCTTACGAAGATTGGTTAGTACTTGAGACAAGCTTAGCTTTTTGGTTTAAATATGTTGGTAGCCTTTAGTCAGGAGGGTAAATGTCTTTTTGTTATCACCACAGTACTACTTTTCTCTTTTTCTGAAAAATGACTGATTTCATCTCTGATAATTTCTTTATGTCATCTGTTAAACTTGTATTATTTTCCCGTAATTTTAGTTTTTTCCTCATTTCATATGTAAAAGTATGTTTGTTGGGAGGGAAGTCCTTTTATAGGATGTATTATTTCTTGAGGGTCAGTGGCCATTTGCTGTTTTTCTTTTCTCACCCTGGTATGTTCTGTTTAGCTTACAGTTTTCTTACTGACAATGTGGGTAAAAATGATTAAATGTTCAGCACCACCTCAGCCGAACTGCAGAAAACAAAACAAACAAACAAACAAAAATAGCCAGGTGTTGTGGCAGGTGCCTGTGGTCCCAGCTACTCGGGAGGCTGAGGTAAGAGAATCGCCTAAGCCCAGGAGGTGGAGGTTGCTGTGAGCTGTGTGACGCCACAGCACTGTACTGAGGGCGATAAAGTGAGACTCTGTCTCTACGAAAAAAATAAATAAATAAAAATAAAACCTGTGATTCCTATCCTCCTTTTAAAATTTATGATGTTTATTTAGTTCTACAGGTGTTATGTTCTCCTGAAAACTTCTATGTATTGTTTTGGTTTTCTTCCTTTAGTATGTTTACCTTTAATTAGTATACAGTAGATTTTGTAATATTTGACTGAATTCCAGTGTCATCATAATGATGAGCAAGTGAATCATTTCCTCTGAAGTGAATAATTTCCTGCATATATTAGAGTATATATGAAATCATAAGCTATACCCTTGATTCTTTATTCTCAGTTACATTTCTTTTTCTCAGAGAAATCTTTTAAGTTTGTATCTTTTCTAAAATGAGTTTTTTCTTATGTTGGCTTTTATTTTGCTGATAATTGGATATTATTTATTCTTTTATACCCTATTAATGTTTGTTTTTTTCACTTCCATGATTAATCTTCTTTTTAATTACATATTATACATCTTTATGTGCTTTTAATTTCTCATATGACAGTATTTTCTGTTTTTACATGAGTCCTCTCTTACTCTTAACTCCATTAGCTTCTTTGCTTTAAGATAACTTATTAATGTATGAGTGATACTTCTTGAGCACATCTAACTTTTAGAAAATTTCAGCAGTCAGTGCTTTCACAAAGTTAATTAGCTCATATTCCTTCTTTAAAATAAAATAAATAGCATATGGCCCTGGGGCCACATTTGCCTTTCTAGATCCTTGACTACAGCCTTTTGATAAAGGGATTTGTTCTGTGAAATTCGGATTTGATCAAAGGGCCATACCTGGGAGTGCAACATGTGCACATGGAGTGCAACATGTGGCCTTGAGGTTACAGATTTCCCACCCCTGCTCCCTGCATAGGAGACAAAATAGATGAGATCTATAATTGCCCTAGCTACTGCCTAGAGAGAGTTTTAAGACTTGAAGCAGGACCTGGGTATGATGGCTTAGGCCTATAATCCAAGCCCTCTGATAGGTTAAGGCGGGTGGATTGCCTGAGCTCAGATGTTCCAGCAAGAGTGAGACCCCATCTCTAAAAACAGCCTGGTAGAGGGCGGCGTCTGTGGCTCAGTGGGTAGGGCGCTGGCCCCATATACTGAGGGTGGCGGGTTCGAACCTGGCCCTGGCCAAATTGCAACAAAAAGTAGCCAGGCACTGTGGTGGGCTCCTGTAGTTCCAGCTACTCAGGAGGCTGAGGCAAGAGGATCACTTGAACACAGGAGTTTGAGGTTGCTGTGAGCTGTGACGCCATGCCACTCTACTCTGTGTTGACAAAGTGAGACTCTGTCTCAAAAAAAAAAAAACAAAAAAAAAGGGCTTGGCACCTGTGGCTCAACTGGCTAAGGCACCAGCCTCATACACCTGAGCTGGCGGGTTCGAATCCAACCTGGGCCCGCCAAACAACAATGGTGGCTGCAACCAAAAAATGGCCGGGCATTGTGGCGGGCACCTGTGGTCTCAGCTACTTGGGAGGCAGAGGCGGGAGACTCGCTGAGCCCAGAAATTGGAGGTTGCTGTGAGCTGTGATGCCACAGAACTCTAACCAGGGTGACAGCTTGAGGCTCTGTCTCAAAAAAAAAAAAAAAAGAAAAAGAAAAAAAGAAAAGACTTGGAGCAGGGCAGGAGGAGACTAGAGGTTTCCCTGAATTGAAGTGATCTTGCTGGGAGAATAGTGAGCCAAGGCAGTTAGATTTCTTAGGGTAGAGTACCTGAGAGGAGAAAGCTGCAAGAATAACTTTGCAGATCTGGAGAGGTCTCTTTCAAGAATTCAGTTGAGTATTGATTAGTACATGGCTGTGAGGAAACTACTTGAGGCCATGGAAGAACTACCCCAAAGGAAATGAGAGAATGACACAATACTCAGAGCTCACATGGCACCAGGAATACAACTTGAATTCAACAGAGTAGAACACTTCATGATTCATCAAGTATCATGTGGACATGTATGATCACTTAATGTCCTACTGTCTTAATTCTATACACTGTGTTATTTCTGGGTTGGTTTTGATTAATTGCTGTTTCTTCTGATTCTGCCTCTGTTTTTTGTTGTCATTTATGATAGTCAATTGATGCTTATCAGGCATGTAAAAGAAAGGCATTGTAAATTTTGCCATGTTGGGTGTTGGATATTTTTGTATATAAGTAAAAAATATAAATATTCTTGAGCTTTTCCCTGGGATGTACGAGGTTAGACAATTAAGTTTTTGAAGTCATCCTAGAAAAAGTACTCATACCTTTTTGTTGACTATCACTACAGTCACCTTTAAAGTACTCCTCTTAGGACACTATTACTGATGGCAGCACCTAGTCCACCCTTCAAAGCAGTTTTGGAACTCTTTTTCTGGAATGGCATTGGACCTGTCATCATATATGATATTCAGCAATGAAGTAGGTGGCACTTTTTCTAATTTCTTAATTGTCAGACCTCATATTTAAGTTACTTGGAAAATGTTTTTTAGTTTTCAGGTTTTGCTTTTACTTTGTCAAGTGGAACCACTTAATCTGGGGTTAATTTTGCCCCACTTCTGAGGCACAGCCCTTTTGAATACTTATGCCCATGAATCATGAGGTTTTCTGTTCTGGCTGGTGGTTACAGATGCTAAACTGAGGATCAGATTGTTTCTTTAAGGCTTGTTTTTAAGCTCTGTTGGGATTGTTATAAAGTTGTCTTTATTCTAGGACTAATTTAGCACTCTACTTAATTGCCTAGACTTGCATGCGTGTCCAGCCATTTTTTTTCCTGTTGTACATTGGAAGAATAAGAGTTGTCTTGGGGCATGCTTACTGTGTATTTACTACATACAAACATAAGGAAAGATGATTAGCAAAAAGAACTCCTTACGTGGGGCAGCACCTATGGCTTAGTGGGTAGGGCGCTGACTCCATATGCCAAGGGTGGTGGGTTCAAACCCGGCCCTGGCCAAACTGCAACCAAAAAATAGCTGGGCGTTGTGGCAGGTGCCTGTACTCCCAGCTACTAGGGAGGCTGAGGCAAGAGAATTACCTAAGCCCAGGAGTTGGTGGTTGCTGTGAGCTGTGTGATGCCACGGGACTCTACTGAGGGCGATAAAGTGAGACTCTGTTTCTACCAAAAAAAAAAAAAAGCCCTTACGTAATTTTCATGATGTCTGATGAGCAAAAAAAATACTCACAAAATTAGCAGGCAGCCTGTAGGCCTCAAGTTGGACTCCTGTAGTGTAAATGAGGTTTGTATTGTGGCTAGATGGAACATAAATGTCAACTCTGCGTTGTTCATGTTTTAGCTCCCAGTAGTTGTTTTTTTGCCTGACCTGTGGAATTCCACACTAAATGTATGTAGAGTAGTAAACATACTAAATCAAAGACTCAAGTGTCCCTAAATATGGGTCTAGAGCTTTTCCCTACCTAACTCCTCCTTTTAGTACATTATTCCAGTAATTCCTGTCATCTCCTCTGTTCAGATTACTGATTTTTGTCTTTTCAGGTTAGCTGGATTGCTATGTTCTGCTTTAAATCTAGAACATTGGCTAGAACATTCTCGGGCAGAAAGCCAAGGTGCTCATAGGACTTACCTAGTTCTTTTAGGGAACATAGATCTATGCGAATTGTTCATGGCTGGAAACTGTTGTATCATATATTTTGTCTAGTGTTACAGTTGTTTACCAACTAAGGGTAAATCTGGTACCAGTTATTCCATAATGACTAGAAGCATAAATATCATACTATTGGATTATCATGGGAAGTTGGCAGAGAATTTTGGGTGAAGTTACGGGAAAGAATCACAGTGAACCTTGGCTGACTAAATTTAGAGTTAATGGCCATTTAGGAATTGCATGTTTATGGACATTGGGAGTAGTTGACTTGGGAGTTGTTTGTTCTCTTCAAATAGATCTATCAGATGAGATAATGTAAACAATAAAGCACTTATACAAATTTACTTACTACTTAATGGGTTTAGAGTAATTTATTGGATGTTCTTGTAAGTTGTTTTGCCTATGAGTGGATTTTTGACTTTGGAATTTAAAATGAAAATACAGCATTTGAATTACTTTTGTATTAGGAGAGTTCAAGTTGGTGACCGTGCTTTTGTATTAGTTTTAATTCGTTTCAGTAGGCTTTGGTGTCATAGGAGAAAAACTGCTTCTCACAAGCTAATAATGATGGCTATCTGAGAATAATTTCAACATATTTCCATAGAATGTTTTGTATATTTATGTTATTCTTGGGTGTTGGTGCTCAATGAGTTGCACATACATACTCAGTGAACATTTGATGTGTGACTCTGTTATGGACCATTTCACTTGTTGGTTTATCATACTGACATGGTGCTGATTGACAGAGGCAGGAACAAAAAAAAAATGCGGGAAGGGTCCCTGATTAGAAGCCTTCATGAGATGGCATATATAAATGTATGCTATATATGGCAGCAAAATAGTCTAGCACAGATTGATGGAATACAGAATGATTACATAAGCTTTCAGTCAGGCAGTAAAGAGGGGCTGGATTTTGAAAAAGTTGCCAGTTGTGCATTGATTGACAATGATGATAAAAGAGAAAAAGTTCCTACTCTAAAAAGAAGAAATGGTGTGTTACAGGGTGACAGCTGAGATCACAAGATTGTTCTGAGGGGAGCAAGCAGATTAAATAGGCTTGAGTGGAAGTTTATGTAGAAGACAGTAAGAAACTGTTACAGGTTGTACAGCTAGATTTTAAGCCTTAGTATGAAAAGAGAGCTATTTCTGGCTGGCACGGTGGCTTGCTCTTGTAAACTTAGCACTCTGGGAAGCCGAGGTGGGAGGATTGCTTGATCTTAGGAGTTTAAGACCAGCCTAAGCAAAAGCAAGACCCCATCTCTACTAAGAACAAAAAAATGAGCTAGGCATTTTGGCTGGTGCCTGTAGTCCCAGCTACTTGGGAGGTTGAGGCAGGGGAATCACTTGAGCCCAGTAGGTGGCTGTGAGCTAGGCTGATTCCATGACACTTTAGAGCAGCAGAGTTGAGACACTGTGAGAGAGAGAGACATAGAGATAGATAGAGATTGATTTCTGATAGCCCCATAGACAAAATTAAAGAGTTTCATGTCACAAAGCAAGTTTTATGGGTGCTAACTTACTTTAAGATGTATGAAGTAAATTAAGACACTGAGTGTTCCTGAGTTTGGGTATAATTTGCAAAACGAAAATCCATCCCTTGTTGGCATTTGGAAAGCACTGCTTGCAGAATAAGTAAATGTACAAAATAAGTGAATTTACATGTTGTGACTGGCTACATAAGGGGAAGTTAAACAGATTTTTATTTTATTTTACTTTATTTTCAGATTAATGTGAGGGTACAAACTATTAGGTGACACTGTTTGCATTTGTTAGATAAGGTCCCTGTTGTAGTTGTGCCTCTCATCCAGAAGGTGTGTCATATACCCTTATGTTGTGCCCATTAGATGAGAGCACACCAGTCCCCCTCTTCCCTCTTCTCCCCTCCTCTGTTCCCCCAACTTCAATTAAATTGAGTTTTTCTCTTGTGTGAGCATATATTAGTTCATCTACTGGCTTCATATTAGTATTGAATACATTGGATACTTGCTTTTCCATTCTTGTTATGCTTTACTAAAGAGAATATTAAATGGATTTTTTATAAAAGCATAATAATGCTAACTGAAGTTTTTAAAATAGGGCTGAATTTTGTGTATTTTTCTTTTGTTCTAGGTTACTGCTTTTGCTAAGAGGGTACCCATGACTCTGATGGGTTTTCATTCAAGATAAAGTGATTTATTGCCTTTCCTGGTTAACTGAACAAATTCAGGTTAGTGTATTTTGACAGTACTTACCTGTTTCAATTATATGTTAATATTTTGGAAAATGGATTATTTTGTGGTTAAAGCTATATATGTATGTATCAGTGAAGTGGCAAGGCCAAATCAGTCTAAACTCTATTGAATTGTGATTAGTTAAGAAACATTTTTTTTTTTTTTGAGACAGAGCCTCAAGCTGTCACCCTGGATAGAGTGCTGTGTCATCACAGCTCACAGCAACCTCCAATTCCGGAGCTCAAGCGAGTCTCTTGCCTCCGCCTCCCAAGTAGCTGGGACTACAGGCGCCCGCCACAACGCCCGGCCATTTTTTGGTTGCAGCCGTCATTGTTGTTTGGCGGGTCCGGGATGGATTCGAACCTGCCAGCTCAGGTGTACGTGGCTGGCGCCTTAGCCCACTGAGCCTAGTTAAGAAACATTTTTGACTGTTATGTACAGTTACCACTGTATAAAATAAAAAGTATTTTGCCTTCCTTCTAATAGTTTTTTACTTTAAATTATGAGGTTGGATAAAATAAGTTATATTTGAATGTGGCACAATCAACTTTTGGTGTCACCATGTGGCATATTTGGTGCTAAAAGTAATTCACCTTAAAAATTAGTAACATTTTTAGTAGATGACTTTTAAAGGAGTCATTCTTGCCCAGATTTCAATCATACATTAACATTTTTATCAGTGGTCAGTCTGTGAGTTTTGACAAATGTATATTTATCACCATAATTAAAACAGTTTCATAATCTTCCAAAGTTACTCCCATTGCCCCTTGGTAGTTAAGCTCTTCTACTTCAGTTCTTAAAAATTACTGACCTGTCTTTCTACTTTTACTTTTCCAATATGTCATTTAAATGGAATTATCTAATATGTAGCTTTTTAAGTCTGGCTTCTTTCACTTAGCATAATGTATTTGCAGTTCATCTGTGTCACTGAGTGCATCTGCAGTAGTGGGTATCAGTAGTTTGTTCTTTTGGCTTGGTGCCTGTAGCTCAGTGAATAGGGCACTGGCCACATACACCAAGGCTGGCAGGTTTGAGCCTGGCCTGCGCCTGCTAAACAACAATGATAACTGCAACCAAAAATATAGCCGAGCATTGTGGCAGGTGCCTGTAGTCCCGGCTACATGGGAGGCTGAGGCAAGAGAATTGCTTAAGCCCAAGAGTTTGAGGTTGCTGTGAGCTGTGACGCCACAGCACTCTACTGAGAGCGACAGCTTGAGACTCTTTCTCTTAAAAAAAAAAAAAAAAGTTCGTTCTTATATTATAAAACTGCTTCAGTCATACATTTAAGAAAACATGACTATATTTATTGATACAGTATGTACAAAGATGTACATATTTGGGGGTGCAGATGATAATTTGATATATTGCCATTACCTTAAATATTTATCTTTTCTTTAATTTAGGAATATCTGAATTATTCTTCTGTGGTTATTTTGAAAGGTACAGTTGATTAATATTAACTATGGTCATCCTACTGAGCTATCAAATATCAGGTCTTATCTCTTCTGAGTGTATATTGTGCCCATTAATCAAACTCTCTTTATTTCCCTCTCTCTTCTATGTTCTTTCTTGATAGAAGTTACTTTTTATTATTGCTATTGGTTTTTTTGGTGGTGGTTGTTTGGTTTTTTTGAGAGAGAGTCTCACTTTGTTACCTTTTGTAGAGTGCTGTGGTATCATAGCTCACAATAACCTCAAACTCTTGGGCTCAGGTGATTCTTTTGCCTCAGCCTCCTGAGTAGCTGGGACTATAGGTGCCAGCTACAGTGCCTGGCTATTTTTAGAGATAGGGTCTTGCTCTGACTCAGGCTGGTCTTGAACTCCTGAGCTTAGGCAATCCACTTACCTCAGCCTCCCAGCCTGCTAGGATTACAGGTGTGAGCTACCACTCCTGGCCTTATTGTTGCTATTGTTAAAAAGAACACAGTGATTTAACCCTTGCCTTTTTAGTCTGGAGGTGTTTTTTTTTAAATGTCATTAAAAAATAACCAAAAAAAAAATTTTAGCAGACATTGTGGCTATCATTTTGAGTACAGAAAGAGAAATAATGCAAAATTATTAGAAATTATTATTAAGATGTGTTTCCTGATTTTGGAAAAAAGTTAGCTTTCTCGAGTATAGTGGTAGATCAGAAATTGTACAGGTAAATTTATACAGTTAAGCTTCATATAGACACTTCAAAAGTTACATATTTATAAAAGTCAAGTAAATTATAAGAATTCTCTTAAGTTTTACTTAAAGATGGCAAAAGTTGGACTTGAAAAAGTCAGTTTAGGCTTGGTGCCTGTAGTTCAGTGGCTAGGGTACCAGAGCTGGCGGGTTTGAATCCAGCCTGGGCCCACCAAACAATAATGACAACTACAACCAAAAAATAGCTGGGTGTTGTGGCAAGTGCCTGTAGTCCCAGCTAGTTGGGAGGCTGAGGCAAGAAAATAGCTTAAAACCAAGAGTTTGAGGTTGCTGTGAGCTGTGATGCCACGGTACTTTACCCAGGGCGATAGTTTCAGACTCTGTCTCAAAAAAAAAAAAAAGTCAGTTTAAACTTTTTTGAACAAGTATATGAGATATGAGATTAAAGTGACAGAAACTGTCCTATCTTGGGGAAAGTAGTGATTTCAAACGATACCTTGTAAAGCTATTCTAATAATTATGCGGGATATCTGATTCATTATTTGCTATAGAAATGAGAAGGACTTGAGAAATTATTCTGCTCTGCCTCAAAGAATGTTGATTGATTTAGATTCTAGCTCGTTATGAGCCGGAACACTAAAAGGCAGTTTTAAACTGTTTTATTTGTTTTTGAATACTTTAGATGCGTTATGTAACTTTAATAATATCTATAGATAAATGGTATGCTACTAGCATATTATGTTCTCAGAGAACATTTCTTGGGGAGAGGGGTCGTATTGAACCAGCAAATGTAATTTACGCAGTAACAGTGACAGGCAGTTCCTGAGAGATCAGACCAGAACAGCTCAAGTGCAAGTCCTGGCCTATGTGGGGAAGGTAGGGTGCAGCTGGAGGTGGGAGGGATGTAGATCCAGTGCCTTCCATAGGCAGACCACTTTCTCCTTGGGGTAGGGCCTGATTCAATACTATACTTTCTGGTGGCCATATTTCCTTCAGAGAACATTTTGTAAACAGGCAAAACATTTTGGGCAGAGTCAGAACGTTGTAGAGATATTTCTGAAAAAGAATAATTTTTTGTTCAATGGGAAAATACAAGACAGAGTCAAAGACAGTGCTGTACTCAGAAGTCTTTTCGTTAGGATTTTAGGGTCCTTTATATTTTCTTATTTATCTAAAGTGTTTGTGAGGCTGGAGCAGTGGCTCATACCTATAATCCTGGCACTCTGGGAGGCCAAGGCTGTGGATTGCCTGAGCTCACAGGGTCAAGACTAGCCAGAGCGAGACATTGTCTCTAAAAATAGCTGGGTGTTATAGTGGGCGCCTGTAGTCCTAGCTACTTGGGAGGCTGAGGCAAGAGAATCGCTTGAGCCCAAGAGTTTAAGGTTGCTGTGAGCTGTGATGCCACGGTGCTCTACCAAGGAGCCTCATGTTTTCTGCCAGGATTACCTGATACTAGCTCACCAAATATCACTAAATATCCTAATTGTAGAACAAAGCTGAGTCTACTGCTTATTGTGCTAAGGGAGAACACCTCCTTGACAGAACTTTGGTAGTATCTTAGAGGAGCAAATTTAGAGTCAAAATTTGATAGAATTTGGCTCAGCACCTATAGCTCAGTGGCTAGGGCACCAGCCACATACACCAGAGCTGGCAGGTTTGGGTCAGCCTGGGCCTGTCAAACAACAATGACAACTACAACCCCAAAATAGCTGGGTGTGGGGCAGGTGCCTGTAGTCCCAGCTACTTGGGAGGCTGAGGCAAGAGAATTGCTTAAGCCCAAGAGGTTGAGGTTGCTGTGAGCTGTGATGCCACGGCACTCTAACCAGGGTGACATAGTGAGTCTCTGTCTCAAAAATTTTTTTTTTCTTTTTTGAGAGAATTTGCAAGTTCAGTTTAAATTGGGGTGTTCAGTGGTAGTGTTGGGCTTTATTAGGATTGGGGTAGGTATTGTGATATAACAGTAGAGGATTGGTGGAAACAGTAATGTAAGTATTTTGAAAACTGTTGATGATGGGTCTTTCCAGAAGGTCTGTAATGAACAGTCAAGTTGTATTCTTGCAAGAGTCTTCCTGGAATAGTGAAGTTATGCTAATGAAGACACTGGACTGGGAAAGTGGTGTTAATGTACATAGATAGCTGAGTGTATAAGTATATAAGTTTTCTAGGACTGCTATAACAAAGTACCATAAATTGGGTGTCTTAATTCTCTCCAAGTTCTGGAGGCTAGAAGTCTGAAATCAAAGTTTGGGAAGGCCATACTCTTCTTTAGCAGCTCCAGGGAAGAACTCTTTCTTCCCTAGTGTAGCTTCTCACAGTTGCCAGAAATCCTTGGTATTTCTTGGCCTATGGCACTGTAACTCCAGTCTTTATTTCAGTATTCACAAAACAATCTGCTCTCTACTTAGGACTGTGTCCAAATTTCCTTCTTCTTGTAATGACAGTTGTCATTGAATTTAAGATGTTTACTTGATTATATTCGCAAAGACCCTATTCAGTGGATATAAATTTTTTGGGAGGATACTGTTCAGCTCAGTACAGGGGGTATGTAATTTCAGTCCTCAGTGTCTGAGCTGCATGTGGGTAGATGGTGTTGGTTCTCAGTATCCCTGAAAGTACAGCAGACTGATGTTGTTAGTTTGCATGTAGATAAAATCCCAGGCTCTTTACAGAGTTTTTGACAGTAGCACAGTGTAGTAGAAAGAATATCAGTCTGGAAGTCAAGGTCCCTCAAATTTTTTTGTTCTATTAAGTAGCTTGAGAAAGTTACTGTCTTACTCATGGTGAATATGTGAGGAAGATAAGAGGAATGAACCAAATAATCTTTAAGGCCTTTCTAGTTCTTAGATTCTGAAGGGCTGTAGTTGTTGAGTGCCTGCTATATTGACATATTAAGAGTAATTTTGTTGGAGTCACAAAATAAAAAGGAAATAGAGAATGCTTTCAGTGCTAAGGAGATAAGTTCTAACTTCTGAATATAGTATCTATAAATTAATTTGTGTTTTAGAGAGATACTAGCTAAACATGCTATTAGCCCTGGTCTCTCATATTTCAGTTTTCAATTTGGATAAAATATTTGGAAGATGAACATAATACTTCAGTTCAGTTAATTCACTTAAAGTTAGAAAAATTTATTGCTGCACTCTCATGCTGACTTTAGAAAAGGTGGCTCACACCTGTAATCCTAGCACTCTGGGAGGTGGAAGCGGGAAGATCCCTTGAACACAGAGTTCTAAGACCAGCTGCAGCAAGAGCAAGATCCCTCTCTACTATAAACAGAAAAAATTGGCTGAATGTCATGGTGGGCACCTGTCGTCCTAGCTACTCAGGAGGCTGGGGCAGGAGGAACACTTGAGCTCAGGCATTTGAGGTTGCTATGAGCTAGGCTGGCACCATGGCACTCTAGTGTGGGCAACAGAATAAGACTCTGTCTAAAAAAAAGTAAGAAAATAACCTTTTTCAAAGAGAGCACAGGAATGTAGTTCCTCCTTTGTTACCCACATTTCTCTGTCTTATCGTTCTTATAGGCAAGAGATCTTAGAAAAATTCTTATTAAAGAATGGTAATAGCCCTGTGAAGTAGAACATGGTTCTAGGTGTAAGTGAATTTCATTGGCTATTGAATTTTCCTTATGTTTTGAACAGTTGACTAGAATGTTGTGTTTGAATTCTTTCTTTGAATCATGTTGGAAAGACATGATAATTACTTCATAGAAATATTGTAGGCACCCGAAAAGAAATTCTTTGGTAATACAGGCAGTTCACAGGTTATGAATGAGAGGTTCTGTAAGTTTGTCCTTAAGTTGAATTTGTACGTAAGTTGAACAGGTGCATTTACCTATTACCCAGGAGTCCTCAAACTATGTGGGCCACATGCGGCCCACCGAGGACATCTATTGGGCCCGCTGGGTGTTTTTGCCGAGTGGCTGGCTATCCCGCTCAGCAGCCGACTGGTCCTGGCCCGCAATGCGCATGTGTGGAATGTGCGCCTCACTCTCCGACTCCCCTCCTTCTCTCTGTCTCTCTACTCCTCCTCTCAGTCTCATGATCACAAGCTTACCTGTACAGAGCCTGCTGCCGCCTGAGGACCTAGGTTAAGAACAAGTTAGGATTTTTTTTTTTGAAGTTTGGAGGCCTATGTGTTTTTTATTTTGCAGTTAGTAGGGCCTTTTTTTGTGGTTAAGGGGGACCTTTTTTTTCTGAAGTTAGAAGGTCTTTGTGCAGTATGCATAAGAATTTGTTCATAGTTTTTTTTAAAACCATAGACCGGCCTTCCAGCGGTCTGAGGGACAGTGAACTGTCCCCCTGTTTAAAAAGTTAGAGGACCCCTGCTATTACCTTTAATAGCCTCTGTTCGTAAGTGCCAGTCATATGTCAGCCTGATGTTTGTAACTCAGGGACTGCCTATACTAAAACGCCCTGTGGTTATGTATGTGCTTGTCAACATATAAATTAACAATGCCTATATATTGGTGATAAGTATAAATACTGGGTGAACTAAAAATTTTTAGATATGAATAATAGTTATTGAAGTAGGAGAAAAAACAGGAATCTTTAATCACTGGATGTGGTAAAAATTTAAAATCATATTCTAGGACGTACCAGAAATCTCTCACCACTTGAACTTAAGGATTTTCCCTTCAGTGACAGATTGTATTAAGTATTTTCATAGTGGGTATTTGGGCAGTTTACAGATTATCACCACATGTTGTAACAATGATAACTGATTGGTTGATTTATTTTGATTGATTTGATTTTAGGAGATATATTGGAATGTAGAATTTTCAGTAGCCCTGTAGCAATACCTGAAATAAAATATATTAAAATGAATAGAATGTAGAGCCAAAATAGAAACTGTAACTACAATAATAAAAATATGTTTTCTGGATCCTATTTTCTTTCTTTCTTTCTTTTTTTTTTTTTTGATACGGAGTCTCACTGTGTTGCTCTCGGTAGAGTGCTGTGGTATCACAGCTCCCAGCAGCCTCAAACTCTTGGGCCTAAGTGATTATCTTGCCTCAGCCTCTGAAGTAGCTGGGACTACAGGTGCCCATCACAACGCCTGGCTATTTTTTTTGTCGTAGTTGTTGTTTGGCAGGCCTGGGCTGGGTTCAAACCTGCCAGCCCCAGATTATGTGGCCAGTGCCCTACCCATTGAGCTATAGGTGCCAAGCCTGGATCCTATTTTCTAATCACATTTTCATTCTTTAATGAAAAGAGTAGCGGGTCTCGGTGCCTGTGGCTCAACGGGCTAAGGTGCCAGCCACGTTCACCTGAGCTGGCGGGTTCGAATCCAGCCCAGGCCCGCCAAACAACAATGATGGTTGCAACCAAAAATAAAATGGCTGGGCGTTGTGGCGGGCGCCTGTAGTCTCAGCTACTTGGGAGGCAGAGGCAGGAGACTCGCTTGAGCCCAGGAATTGGAGGTTGCTGTGAGCTGTGATGCCACAGAACTCTATCCAGGATGACAGCTTGAGGCTCTGTCTCAAAAAAAAAAAGGATGGGGGGATATTGTTACTATATTTTCTTTTTCTTTTCTTTTTTTTTTTTTTATAGAAAGAGTCTCACTTATGTCACCCTTGGTAGAGTGCTGTGGCATCACAGCTTACAGCAACCTCAAACTCTTGGGCTTAAGCAGTTCTCTTGCCTCAGCCTCCCAAGTAGCTGGGACTACAGGCGCTTGCCACAATGCCTGGCTATTTTTTTGTTGCAGTTGTTTAGCTGGCCCAGGTCAGGTTTGAACCCACCACCCTTGATGTATGTGGTTGGTGCCATAACCACTGTGCTACAGGCACCCAGCCAATAGTATCCACTGGTTTTTTTTTTTTTTTGGAGACAGAATCTGACTATGTCGCCCTCGGTAGAGTGCCATGGTGTCATAGCTCACAGTGTCACAGCTCACAGCAACCTCAAACTCTTGAGCTTAAGTGATTCTCTTGCCTCAGACTCCTAAGTAACTGGAACTACAGGCTCCCGCCACAGCGCCTGGCTATTTTTGGTTGTAGCTGTCGTTTAGCTGGCCTGGGCCAAGTTTGAACCCACTACCCTTGGTGCATGTGGTTGGTGCTGTAACCACTGTGCTATGGGCACTGCCTGTTACTATATTTTCTTAATGTTAAAGGTAGCTGGGCATATCATAAAGAATAACTTGAACTTTTGGTGTGGGTTATTTTCATGATTTCTGGGGAGGCTTTTGTTCTTTTTTCTTACCCCTAGAGCTAGAGTGACTGATCCTCTAGGCTTGGATTAAACTAGAAGTATTTTCCAGTTTCAGAATTGGCAAAGATTAAAAAATTAGGGTATGAATATGTTTGATTTCTTTGCTTTTATGGTTTGAAGTCTTCACTTTCTATGTTGTATTTTGCTGGACCCACAGATAATTGAGAAATTAGAGGGATTCTCCCCCTCTTCTTCCTCGCTCCACCCCTGACAATCTCTTGTAGTCCCACTGGGGAGAAAAGGAAAGAAAGAAGGAAAGTCATATTGAACACCTTTTTTCCTTGCACTTACCCTGAATTAATGTATTATTGTGCAAGTTATTTAATTGAGGTTTTTTAAAATAGACTTTATTTCTTAGAGCAATTTCAGGTTTACGGAAAAAGTGAACAGAAAGTACAGAGTTTCCATATACTCCCTTGTATCATGCAGCCTTACAATAATAAGATCACTTCTAGGAGCTTATTGTGCAGTTCTTTGGGATTTTCTACATAGATAAGGATGTCATCTGTGAACAAAGGCAGTTTCATTTTTTTCCTTACCAGTTTATATACCTTTTATGTTCTTTTCTTCTTTTTTCTTTTTCTTTTTTTTGAGACAGAGCCTCAAGCTGTCACCCTGGATAGAGTGCTGTGGCATTACAGCTCACAGCAACCTCCAATTCATGGGGTCAAGCAAGTCTCCTGCCTCTGCCCCACAAGTAGCTGGGACTACAGGCGCCGCCATGACGCCCGGCCATTTTTTTTTTTTTTTTTTGGTTGCAGCCATCATTGTTTGGTGGGCCTGGGCTGGATTCGAACCCACCAACTCAGGTGTACGTGGCTGGCGCCTTAGCCCATTGAGCCATAGGCCCCGAGCTCTTTTCTTGTCTTAGAGCTTTAACTGGGATGTCTGGTGTGATGTTGAATAGGAGAGGTGAGAGGGGAAGTCCTTACTTTGGTCTTGATCTTAGAGGGAAAGCATCTGGTTTCTCACCACTGGGTATGAGATTTGTTGTAGGGGTTTGTGTAGATTTTCTTGAGGAAGTTTACCTTTTTCTTTTCTTTTTGAGGCAGAGTCTCACTATATTGCCCTTGGTAGAGTGCCGTGGCGTCACAGCTCACAGCAGCCTCAAACTCCTTGGCTTAAGCTGTTCTCTTGACTCAGCCTCCCAAGTAGCTAGGACTACAGGCGCCAGTCACAATGCGTGGCTATTTTTTTGTTGCAGTTGTCATTGTTGATTTTAGCTGGCCCGGGCTGTGTTTGAACCTGCCAGCCTCCGTGTATGTGGCCAGTGTCCTACCCACTGAGCTATGGGCGCCACCAGAAGTTTACTTTTTTCTTTCTTTTTTGGGGTTGGGGGGTGAAACAGAGTCTCAAGCTGTTGCCCTGGGTACAGTGCTGTAGCGTCATAGCTTACAGCAACCTTTAATTCTTGGGCTTAGGTGATCCTCCTGCCTCAGTTTTTCTGTTTTTAGTAGAGACAAGGTCTTGATTTTGCTCAGGCTGGTCTCAAGCTCATGAGCTCGGGCTTAGGTGATCCTCCTGCCTCAGTTTTTCTGTTTTTCGTAGAGACAAGGTCTTGATTTTGCTCAGGCTGGTCTCAAACTCATGAGCTCAAGCAGTCCACTCACCTCAGCCTTCCAGAGTGCTAGTATTACAGGCATGAGCCACTGCGCCCGGTCACTTTTTTCTATGAGAGCCTTTAATCATGAGTGGGTGTAGGATTTTATCAGATACTTTTTATGCATCTGTCAATATGATCTTAAGATTTTTCCTGGTTCCTGGATTACATTAATTGATTTTCAGATGCTGAACCTGCCTTATATAGTTGGAAGAAACCTTCCTTGGTTGCAATGTGCAATTTGATTTGTTAGTACATTTGAGAACGTTTTCCTCTGTGTTCATGAGAGATACTGGTTTGTAGTTTTCTTTTCTCACATGCAGTTAGTATTAGGGTAATGGTGGCCTCAGCCAGTAAATTAGAAAGTGCTCCCTCTGCTTGTATTTTCTGGAACAGAAAATTAGTATCATTTGTTTCTTAAACATTTGGTAAAATTTGCCAGTGAACCATCTGGGTGTGTTCTGTTTTGGAAGGTTCTTTTTTATTTTTTATTAAATCATGGTTGTGTACATAAATGCATGCAATCATGGGGTACAATGTGCTGGGTTTATATACAATTTGAAATATTTTCATTGAACTGGTTGACATAGCCTTCATGGCATTTTCTTCACTATTGTGTGCAGACATTTATATTCTACATTTAGTAAGTTTCACCTGTATCCTTCTAAGATGTACCGTAAGTGTGGACCCACCAATTGCTCTCCCTCTGCCCATCCTCCCCTTGAAGGTTTTTATTTATTTATTTATTTAATTTCTTTAATTGATGTAGACCTGTTCAGATAATCTGTTTTTTCTTGTATGAGTTATGATTGTGCCTTTCAGGTAATTGATCTGTTTCATTTATGTTGTCAAATTTGTGGGTATAATACCAGCTTTTAGTTTTGTTGATATTTTTTCCCTGTTTTCAATTTTTCTGATTTCTGCTATGATTTTCATTATTTTCTTCTGCCTCCTTTGTATTTAATTTTCTTTTCTTTGTGTTTTCTATGGTAGATGCTTAGATGATTGATTTTAGCTCTTTCTTCCTTTTTAATTTATGCATTCAGTGCTTTAAATTAACCTCTTAGTACTGCTTTGCTGCATCCCATAGATGTTTTATTTTCATTTACATTTAGTTTAAAATATAATTTCTCAAGTCTACATCTTTGACTCATTGTGCTGTTGGTAAGTGTGTTGTTTAATCTCCAAATATTTGGGGATTTTTCAGCTGTCTTTTTGTTAACTGATTTCTAGTTTAATTCCATTGTGGTCTGAAAGCATACTTTTAAATTTGTTAAGTCATGTTTTTATCTCAGAAGGTGATTTGTCTTGGTGAAATGTTCCCTGTGCATTTGAGAAGAATGTATATGTCATGGATAAGGTATTCTATAAATGCCAGTTAGATCCAGTTGATTGACAGTATAGAACTGATAAGTTCTATAATATCATTACTTATTTTCTACTTCTGTTATTCACTGGTAGAATGGTATTGAAGTCACCAACTATAACAGTGAATTTGTGTATTTTTCCTTACTATCCTATTGGTTTTTACCCCATGTATTTTGACCCTTTGTTAGGCGAATACATAAAAGGATAGTTATTGAGAATTGGCTCTTTATTATTATGTAATGTACTTGTTTATTGCTAATAATTTTTCTTAGTTGGAAGTATGCTCTAAAATTAATATAGCTAGTCCGGGCTTCTTTCTGTTAGTTTTAGCATGGTATACCTTTATCCATCTTTCACTCTTAATCTACCTTTGTCTTTAGAGTTAGAGTGGGATTTTTTTTTTTGAGATAGAATCTCACTTTGTCAGCCTTAGCAGCGTGCCCTGGCCTCCCACTTCACAGCAACCTCAAACTCTTGGGCACAAGCCATCCTCTTGTCTCAGTCTTCTGAGTAGCTGGGATTAGAGGTGCCTGCCACTACACCAGACTAATTTTTAGTAGAGACAGGGTCACTCAACCAATCCACCTGCCTCAGTTTGCCAAAGTGCTAGGATTAGAGGTGTAAGCCATAGTGCCTGGCCACAGTGGGATTCTTAAAGACAACACATGGTTGAGTCTTTTCTTTTGATCCTTATAGTCTCAGCCTTTTTTTTTTTTTTTTTTTTTTGAGACAGAGCCTCAAGCTGTCATCCTGGATAGAGTGCTGTGGCATCACAGCTCACAGCAACCTCCAATTCCTGGGCTCAAGCGAGTCTCTTGCCTCTGCCTCCCAAGTAGCTGGGACTACAGG
>CAUYRH010043212.1:0-10830 GCA_963574655.1 Perodicticus potto | reverse complement strand
TCACACACACCAAAGAAAACTGGTCTGTTTTTCTGTAGGACCTACATCCATAAGTTGAAGAAATCCTGGCTGCAATAATGTCCTAAGAGATTTTTAAACTATTTTCTTGTATTCTGAATTAAATTTTTCATTCTCACTTAAAAAAAAAAAGACACAATAGGCTGAAAGCTAGATCTCTTGCACAAAATAGCCAAATTTTGTATGCAAAAAGAATTTTTTTGAAGCAAATTGAAGTACTTTTAATTTCTTTACTGCAGTGAATGTATGGATGACACACAAGTGAAACAGCCTTGCTGCTGATATGGAGAAAATTTTAGTGGTCTGGATAGAACTTCAAAATTTCCTCAAGACAAAGCGTAATACAGAGCAAAACCCTAACTCTCTTCACTTCAGTGAAAGCTGAGAGAAGTGAGTAAGCTGCAGAAGAAAAGTTTGAAGCTCACAGAAGTTAAATTCATGAGTTTAAGAAAAGAAGCCATCTCCGTAACATAAATGTGCAAGGAAGTTCTGATATATAAGCTTCAGGAAGTTATCCAGACAATCTAGCAAACATAATTAATGAATGTGGTTACCCTAAACAATAGATGTTTCAATGTAGAAAAATACAGCCTTATATTGGAAGAAGATACCATCTAGAACTTTCATAGCTAAAGGAAATAAGTCAATGCCTGGCTTCAAAGCTTCAGGAAGGCTGACTTGTCAGGGGCTAATGGAGCTGGTGACTTTAAAGTTGAAGATATCACTTACTTACCATCCTGCAAACTACAGGACCTATAAGAATTATGCTAAATATAGTTTCCCTGTGCTCTATACATGATATAATAAAACCTAGATAATAGGGCATCTATTTATAACCAGTTTACTGAGTATTTTAAGCCCATTTTTAAGACTGTGCTCAGAAAAAAATCACTTTGAAATACTACTGCTCATTGACAATGACTGTTCATCTAAGAGCTCTGATGTAGATGTACAGGAGAATAATGGTTCAACTCTGCTAGCACAAAATCCATTCTGCAGCCATGGATGACGGAGAAATTTTGAGCTTTCAAGTATTATTTTTCAAGAAAAATATTTCATAAGGCTACAGCTGCCATAAATTAGGATGCCTCTGATGGATCTTGGAAAAGTAAATTGTAAACCTTCTACAAAGGATTTGACATTCTAGATGTCATTAATAACATTTATGATTCATGGGTGAAGTCTAAAATTAATGACATTGACAGAGTTTGGAGTAAGTTGATTCTGACCTTCATGGATGACTTTGAGAGATTCAGGCTTTCAGTGAAGGAAGTAACTGCAGATGTGGTGAAAATAACAAGAAATTAGAATTAGAAGTAAAGCCTGGAAATATGATTGAATTGCTGCAATTTCATGATAAAATTGGAATAGATGAGTAATTGTTTCTCATAGATGAGCAAAGAAAGTGATTTCTCTAGATGGAATCTAGACACAGTAAAAGCACTTGCCAAAATTCAGCACCATTTTCTGACAAGAACACTTAAGAAAATAGTCATAGATGGTACATTTTTAACTTCTATCATTTAAAACGTCCCATTTTTTAACTGATAGAAGCCGTCAACAACAAGCCCACTGGCAATATTACAGTGGATGAATGGTGTAAAACTGAAAACATCTCCACTTAGAGCTGGAACCATTCAAGGATGTTCACTATCACCAAGACTACTCAACACAGAGCTGGAAGTTCTAGCCATTGCAGTCAGGCAAAAGAAGAATATCAAGTGTATACTAATGGGAACAGAAGAGGTCAAACATTTGCTCTTTCCTGATGATATGATCTTCTATTTTGAAAACCCCGTGGACTCAATCACAATACCCCTGGAAGTGATCAAGAAATACAGTAATGACTCAAGATATAAAACTTATGTCCACAAATCATTAGTCTTCACACATGCCAATAATAGTCACTCTAAGAATCAAATCAAAGGTAAATACCCTTCACAGTAGCTTCAAAGAAAATAAAATATCCGGGAATATACCCAAAAAGAACATGAAGGATCTCTACAGAGAGAACTATGTAACACTGGGAAAAGAAATAGCAGAAATGGGAGAACATACCATGTTCATGGCTAGGAAGAATCAACATTATTAAAATATCTATGCTACCCAAAGCAATATACATATTTAATGCAATCCTCATTAAAACATGAACATCATTCTTTGAAGAACTTAAAAATAAATAGTTCTTTGTTTTATATGGAACCTGAGAAAACCTTGAATATCCAACAAAATTCCAAGAAATAAAAACACATCTGGAAGCATTACATTACCAGATTTCAGGTTATACTACAAATATAGTGATCAAAGTAGCATGATATTAGCATAAAAATAAAGATGCAGATCTACAAAATTGGAGAGAGAACCTAGAGATGAAAACATCCTCATATCTCCATCTGATCTTTAATAAACCAAACAAATCATCTACTAGGGAAAACCATCCCTATTTAACGTGTGTGGGGAGAACAGGTTAGCCACATGTAACAGGCTGAAACTGGACCCCCACTACTCACCACTTATAAAAATTAACTCATGTTGGATGAAAGATTTAAATTTAAAACACAAAATTTAAAAGTCTCTAGAAGATAGTGTGGGAAAATTCTTTTTTTTTTTTTTTTGAGACAGACTCTCAAGCTGTGTAGAATTGCCCTGGGTAGAGGGCCATGGCGTCATAGCTCACAGCAACCTCAAACTCTTGCCTCAGTTTTTCTATTTGAGTAAAGATGGGATCTTGCTTTTGCTCTGGCTGGTCTCCAACTCGTGAGCTCAAGCTATCCACCCACCTCAGCCTCTCAGAGTACTAAGATTATAGGCATAAGCCACCACGCCCAGGCCAGAAACATTCTTAATGATATCAGCCTGGGAAAAGATTTTATGAAGAAGTCCCCATTGGCAATAGGGACTTCTTTTGTTTTTGTTGCTCCAACAACAAAAACTAAATGGGATGTGATCAATCTTAAAAGCTTCTGCACAGCTAAAGACACAATCAGCAAAGCAAATAAACAGCCTTCAGAATGGGAGAAGATATTCTCATGTTATAAATGTGACAAAGGACTCCAAGCAAGAATCCAAACAGACCTGAAGCAAATCAACAAGAAAAGAGCAAACAATCCAATTAACACTGGAGAAGAGACATAAACAGATCCTATTTCCAAGGAGACAGATGGATGGCCAACAAACACACGAAAAAATGCTCATTGTTCCTAGTCATCAGAGAAATGCAAATCAAAAACACCCTGAAGTATCTATCCCCTAACATCAATTAGAATAACCCACATGACAAAGTCCCAAAGCTGCAGATGCTGGCGTGGGTGCAAAGAGAAGGTAACATTTATGCACTGATGGTGGGATTGTCACTTTGTACAGCCTTTGGGGAAAGAAGTATGGAGAATCCTCAAAGAGCTAAAAGTAGACCTTCCATTTGATCCTGCAATCCCGTTACTGGGTATCTACTCAGAAGAAAAAAAACCACTTGATTATAAGGATATTTGCACTCAAATGTTTATGGCAACTAAACTAACAATTCCAAAGATGTGAAAACAACCCAAATATCTATCAACCTTTCAATGGATTAATAAATTGTGGTATATGTAGACCATGGAATACTCTTCAACCATTAATAAAGATGGAGACTTTACATCTTTGTGTTTACCTGGATGGAATTGAAGAACATTCTCTTTAGTAAAGTATATCAAGAATGGAAAAGGAAGTACCCCATGTACTTCATACCCATTAGAAACTGGTAGATAAACAACTAAAGGCCCACACAAGAGAAAAACATAACTGAATTCAGGAAGGGGATGATGGGGAGCTTGGTAAGCTCCCACCTGAAAGGTACAATGTGGTGGTATAATACATGGCACACCGCCTGAGTGAAAAACTCAATGAGAACTGGGTTGTTACCTAACAAATGCAAACAATGTAACCTAATCATATGTACCCTTATATTAATCCAAAATTTGATAAAAGAAGCACCCAAAATAATTTGGTCTGCTAAAAAATAACTTAATCTGCAAAATATATTTCATAGCCTACTGAAACTAATGAAGAAGAATAAGAAAAAATAATATAAATGACCAATGCCAGGAATGTAAAACTATGACTCTACAAAAAAACACATATATTAAAAGGATAATAAAAGAATATTGTGATCAATATCATGCCAGTAAATTTGGTTATTCAGAACCAATGGATGAAATTTTTGTGAAGCACAACTTATGAAAATTGTCACATAAAAAGAAATTTTAATGTACCTGTATGTAGTAAAGAAAATAAATTCATAACAAAAAATCTTTCCATAATGGAAATTTTGGTATTAGACAATTGATGAATTCTATTCTGCAAATCCCTTGGATGTCTGACTGGGTAATGTTAAAAAATATTCACAGTTCTAAACATACTCTTTTATAAATGCAAGTTTACTGTCAATTGAAAATTAAATAAAAATATTACACAAAAAGAAATTAAAAGGCCAATTCCCTCAACCAAAAAAAAAATGACGTTTTAAAAATATTTTGAAAATAAACCTGTCGATGTGGAAATAAATGATAATGCATCATGAAAAAGTATGTTTTATCTCAGAGATATAGGATTGGTTTAATATTTTAAATCCAATCACCCTTTCCTGTTTCTTGACAAGGAAAAGGAGGAAGCAGCTCATTGATGTGGCTGATGATATCTTGAATGCATAAATCTCCTTTCCTCACTGAGCTCTCAGACTAGTAGACATTATTGTGGACCTAAGATAATCAGTTGGTTAAAGGCTTTAAACCATTCTCCGTTTCTGATTTCTTCTCAGAGATGACAAACCTTGTCATAAGCCTTATCCATGACCTACTGGGGACCTTAAAAGCTCTGTGGTTTCTTGATGTGACTGCTCTTCCATTAATACTGCTCACTTTTCTCCTTAGTCTTTCTGCTGTCTCCTGGACTGATGGCTGAGTACAGGTTGAGAAACGTTTCCTGGGAAAAGCCACACATTAAAATCTTCGGCTCTGCAGCCAGATGAACACTCCTACAGCTTGCCAAGGCCTCATTTGCACCATGGTACAGACATTGACAATGCATACATGAGTAAGCATAGTTGTGTTTCTATAAAATTTATTTCCAAAAGCAGATAGTGTGTCAGTGTTGTCTCTCAGACAGTAATTTGCCAATATCTTGGGTGGGACACCCATCTGGTGGGACATATTACAGAGGACTTTGAATGACCCTGAGAATTGGTACTTGACATGATAAAAAGTCATGCAGGTTCATCCAGACATTTTTCCTCATATCACGTGTTCTTGTATATTCTATTAGTGAGTGTTTTGTGATGACATGAATGACTAATTTTAGGGATATTGTCTCAGGGTTGGTATAACTGTACAATTATTCACATTTCTTTGTTTTATCTATGAAAATTTCATCTACACAATATGGATTATGGAGCATTTTTCTGAATTATCTTTATCGATGTCAGTAATTTGTGTGATGGTGTCTTAACTGAAGACACTGATCCACATGAAATAATTACAAGTGAAGAAACAGAAAAATATCCAGAAACATGGTCATTCCTGTCAGGCGTCCCTGCCTCTGACCTCTGGAGTGGGTCCTCTCCAACCTAACTATCCTCCCTACCAAGTACCTTAGAGTACCTGGATACACTCATGTTAATAGAAACCTAAAGTCTGCAAAAGAAAACCATGGATATGCCTTTCTTACTTCTTTTTGACTTACTCCTATGTTGATAGTTATTATTATAACATGGTTTCAAATGCAGGCTTCAACTCTTCTTCCAAGACCTTACTTTAGAATGAGACAGCTTTATTCTGCTCTGTCTGTGGCCTCAGATAATTTGTCTGTGTTATCTGTGAAGGAAACAAAAAATATTTCTTTCCAAAATACTGAGGATTTTTTAAAGACACTGAAAACACCCAGGGGCACTCTGCCTCAGCCTCTGCTTGGCTGATGGGAGGGCATAGTGCCATCCTTACTGGAGACAACCTGTGCTTGTGGCTCCGAGAAGGCAACACCAAGAACCAGAGGAATCTGGGAAAAGACTTTGCTATTTTCTCACCTTTTGAAACACAGGTATCGCTTTCTCCATTGTATTGTCCCTACATAGATTTCTGGCTCTTTGTAGAACTGTTTGAACAAGGCTCTTAAGTGACTGCCTGGAGGGAGAAACACTTTCCATCTCAGGCCTGTTGCCTGTAAGGAGAACAGCAGGTGTTAATACACTTCTGCTTGTTTTTCATCTGTCAATTCAACTTGTTTCTCAGAGGGCATTTCTACTAAGAATCAAAAAAGGAAAAGAAAATAGAAATTCTGACAGTGGCCTTGGGGTGCCTTTTTTCAGTCATAGGCACATTCTGTTTAGAGATCAGATGGTGGGTAAACACAATCTCATGAATTGTGCCATTTATTTGATATCTTGGAGTTGTAGTACCATGAAAGGCACCCAATATCTTTACAACAACAACAACAAAAACCCACTGCTGATCAAAGTTTTTAACAGGCTCCTTACCCAGTCAGACATCCAGGGGACTTCCAGAAATTTCAAAACTGCAACAATTTCATGATATGAGCTTACTATTCACTTGTTTTATCCATGATTAATGAAGAAAGCATAAATAATCATGAATCATTGTGGTAAAGTAGCCTGGCCATACTCAACATCACAGCTAGTGTCAAACTCCTTTGTAGACAGGGTGTCCATAAAGTTCGTGTGTGATTTTAAAGTAGTGGTATATTTTAAAATTGCACATGAACTTTATAAACACACTGTATAACAGAGGAAAGGTGTACAAAGTCATGATGATTTCATAATCTGGCAAGCCCCAGGGTTGTCAACTACTAACAATGGAGGTAGTATTTAAGCCAATAACAATTCCATAGCAGACATTCCCCCATCCAGGAGCTAGAGTAAGTACTGATGATGGCACTCGATGCTTCTACCAAGATCTCCTCCTGCCACTGCCACTCAGTGTGCAGGTAGAAGGGACACCTGTCTGGGTGGCTCACTTTGCTTCTCTCACCTTTGACCATCACTCAAGGGAATTTGTGTCTCTAATGAATCTCAAGTGAGAGTGCTAGATAAAAATGTTCTAATTTTGTTTTTTTTTCCCCCTTTCTTTTTCTTTCTTTCTTTCTTTTTTTTTTTAATGTTCTAATTTTGGAACTCTATTCAGCTATTGGCATTTATAATGAAAAAGTTTAACTATATCTATGGTAATTTTTTCATATTGATTAAGATACTTCTAGGAAGAAAACTGCTTATTTTCTCTAAGAGGATGAAAAGCTAAGAGCGTTGATGGGAGGTGTCTCAACATTGTTTCACAACTCCTGCCTCCTTGGGCCATGGCACAGTGTAAGACAGCCCGCATATCCGGTTATTAAATGACTAAACCAGGCAGGCCTTCTTTCTTTGTTGTCTTTGGAAATACTTCATTTTGTTAGCATTTCGGAAGATTATAGCATCCTACATCTCGGTTTCTGAGAAATTTGCTGATTTATCTCTCTACTCAAAACAAGCATTGGACCCTGTGGTGAGTGTACTGATGTTAAAAATTTAGGAACTTTTCGTACTGATTGTTAAGCAGTTTGATGTGATGAAATAGAGGTTGTGATATATACACCATGAAAACTGGCAAATTGTACATATCAGGGCATTTCTGCTATAATTGCTGTAGGTTAGATTGCTGTCCATAATGTTGCTAAGTGTATTCTAATTGTTAACTTTGTTTCTTTGTCCCTTCTTTTTCTGCCTTCTGTGGTTTGAATCAACCTTTTAATGATTACTCTTTTTATTCATCTCATAGTATACAAATTATAATTCTTTATAAAGTTGGAACAGTTTCCTGAGAGTTTCCAAACTATTTTTAAGAAACCTAAATCTACCTTCAACTAACACTGTATCACTTCACGTATAATGCAGTGACTTGTAACAAAAGATTTCCAATTCTTCCATTTCTTTTGCTATGGCAATCATGCCATTCATTTCATTTATCTATATGCCAATAAACACTGAATACATTTCACTTTCATTACTATTACTTTAAAGAAACAATTACCTTTTAAATTGGTTAAGAATTAAAAGTGGCTTAAGTGGTATGTTATTTCAGAAAATCAAATAGGACAGATTTTCATTTATGAGTGGGAGCTAAACGAACACATGAACATGTACATAGAGAACAGAACAATTGGTGCTGGAGATTTGGAAGTTTGGGGGAGGGATGTGAGGGAAAAGAAATTGCTTAATGGGTAAGATAGACACAATGTAGGCAAAGCCCAAACTTCATGGCTATGTAATATGTCCAGGTAACAGAACTATACTTGTACCCCCAAACTGATAAAAATATATTAAAAAATTGAACTTAAATAATAGGGATTCAGTATGAAATTGTTTACCAATCTGATTAGGTTGTAGAGCATTATTTCACATTTTCTCTAGCTGTAAGGTGCCAGAGGTTTCGAATTCCTTTTGCATCCTTTTTGTCTTTCCTTTTGACTCTGGGTTCCCTTCAGCATCTTGCTCAGGGATGCTGAAGGGAACTAAGAATAATAAAAAAAAAAGGAAGGGCAATGTAAATGATCAATACCAAGAATGTAAAGAAATGACATTACACATAATACAAATACCAAAAAGATAATAAAAAAACATTATACACAATATTATGCCAGCAAGTTTGGCTATTTAGATCTAATAGAAAAAATTTCTATAAAGCACAACTTAATAAAACTGCCTCAGAAAGACATAAAATAAATAAATATCCCCATATCTATTACAGGAAAGGGAGTCATAACCAAAAATATTTCTACAATGGAAAATTTGGGAATTGACGAATGATAAATTCTATCAGATATCTGAGGATAAAAGATTAGCAACGCAAAACACACTCTTTCATAAATACCAGTAGTATTGTCATACCAAAATCAAATAAAGATATTATACAAAAGAGGCTATTTGTCTCATGAAAATAACTGCAAAATTCTTTTTAACATTTAAAAATTAAGCTTGTAAATATTTAATAAGTCATTTAATAAGTAATTATGAAAAAATGTCCTGCAGGTATAAGACTGGTTCACCATTGAAAACTCAATCATCCTTTCCTGTATTTCCTTGAGAAGGAAACGTATTTCCTTGTTCAAGTGGCTGCTGGCTTCACGCATGCGTGAATCGATTTTGCTGCCTGAGCTCCCGTTCTAATCGATTTCATTCCAACCATTAGGGAAAATCAGTTGGCGGTGGCTTTAACATTCCCCTGGTTTCATTTTTATCTCTTGGACAGCAAACCTTATGGTAAGGCTTTATCCATGTTCCTAAAATGGACCATACAAGCTTGGACTATGTATTCCTAACTACTTTATAGTAGCTGTTCCTCTTAGAGTCTTTCTACTGTCTCCTTGACTGATGGTTGAGTACAGAAAAGCCTCGTGGTAAAGTCTTGGGGCTCTACAGCCAGATGAACTCTCCTGCAGCTTGTCAACCCCACAGTTGCACCATGACACAGTCACTGACAATGAATAAATGAATAACCGTAGCTGTTTTTTATTTTAAAGTAGGTGATATGTGTTAGTCTTGTTTCACAGTCATTTGCCAATATCTTGGGTGGGACATCAATCTGGTGGGAAATACTACTGAGGAATTTGACTCTGGGAATTAGTACTTCAGATGATAAAAGGTCATACAGGTTCATCCAGACATTTTCTCTCATATTAGGTGTTTTTATATGTTCCATTGGTGAGCTTTCGATGTGATGGCAAAAATGACTGGCCACTGCCTCAGAGTCAGGAAAAACATCCCCATTTATTAGCATTTTATTGCTTCATCTGGTAAAATTTCATCTTCATAGTAGGAATTATGCAGAAGTTTTCTGGATTATCATTCTTGGTGGCAATTTGTGTGTTGTATGCTGGAGTCTCAGTAAAGGATGTTATCTGATATGAAAGGGTTATAAGAGGCAGAAAACATCCTGAAACATGATCATTCGTTATTTTTTTTCCCAAATCACCAATAACCTTTATTTTACTTCGTATCAAACTGAAAGAAGCAATAAAATAAAAATGTGACTTTCCATCCATGAAACACTTCTACATCAATTACACTGACCGATAGAAAAGTGAATCCCTGAGGAATTGCCAACAATAAATGATACACTTAAAAATAGAATGTTCTGAGTGTGAAGGGAGATTTCCTGAGCCCAACCAGTTTGGGGAAGTTTGGCCCTTTGCAAACTTCAGTTTCTCAAAAGGATATCCAACTGCTGCAAACTTCCTGTCATGACAAAAAGCTGCTACACTCAGTAGCATCTTACATTAAAGGTGGGGAAATAATGGATCTTCTTTCAATTTGTCCATACTTCTAGGAAAGCTATTGCACAGAGCAGGAGAGGATAATATTTGCTCTTTGGGGTGATGTAGAATTTTCCAACATACCAAATAAGATTTTAACTTGTTGTTAACTAAAAGGTACCATTTCCTCACAGTGTGCAAGTGTTGCACAAAAGGTATATAATCTCCTTGCTGTCTGTGCATGACAATGAAAGACCAAAATATTTGTGTAAGGGGCGTATACATTGGATACTTTTTCTTCCATTCTAGAGATACTTTGCTAAGGAGAACATGTTCCAGCCCCATCCATGTCAATATGAAAGAGGAAAAGTCACCATCCTTCTTTAAGGCTGCATAGTATTCCATGGTATACATGTACCAAAGTTTATTGATCCATTCGTGTATCGTTGGGCTCTTGGGCTTCTTCCGTGACTTAGCAATTATGAATTGGGCTGCAATAAACAATCTGGTGCAGATATCTTTGTTGTAATGTGATTTTTG
>CAUYRH010043207.1:0-28400 GCA_963574655.1 Perodicticus potto | reverse complement strand
AAGCAATGAATATTTATAATCTCACTCAGGTTTCTGAGAGTCAGAATTTCAGGAGCAGCTTAGCTGGGTGGCTCCCTCTGAGCCTGTCTCATGAGGTTGCAGGCAAAATGTCTGAATGCCTGACTGAGAGCAGAGGATCTGTCACCAATATGGGTCACTCACGTGGCTATCGGTTGGCAGGAGGCCTCACTTCTTTCCACGTGGACCACATGAGGCTGCTTGAGTGTCCTTATGACATGGCGGTGCTTTCCCCAGAGCAAGCCTTTCAGAAAACAGAACAAGAAGAATGCTGCAGTGCCTTTAAGACAGCATCAGAAGTCACTTACTGTAACTTCTGTCATACCCTAGTAGGAAGGGAAACCAGCCTTCACCTTTTAAAGGGAGAAGCATCAAATAATTTGTGGATGTATTTGTATTAAACCCATCACAGTAAACTCTATGGCTATTGCAATCTCTGTGTAGAAAAGAATCATTACTTCCTAGGACTGTTTCCAGTTTGACTAAGTTTTTGGCTGATAGACTTTTTCAAAGAGAAACATAGACATTTAAGCAAAGATAAAATATTCTTCAAAATTTTGAACTTTAAAGGTAAGCTAAAAATTTATAACTAAGAAAACTGTGATCTGGACTGCTCAACTTCTTACAGCTACAAGGGTAGATCTGCTGTCTCCAGATCTCCAGTTTGAACCTAAACTGGGCTTAATTATATATTTAAATGTCGGATCAGTGTGAAATCCAAGATTACAAGCTAAATTCAATGTGATAGTCTGTGTCCAACTAAGAAAGTTATATAGCAGATACAAACAGACAAAAATATGATAGTTCTTGCCCTTAGCACTTTAAGTAAAGCAAAGAGCTCCCAAACATATAGCTAAAAGAAGACTATATTATCTGTTTATTTTACCTACTATTATATGGTTGTCTTTGAAAGCTAAAAAGATAAATGATATACAACAGCAGTAGGTACCTATTGAACTAGCCAGTAGATAATATCTTAAACGTTTTGATGAATGAACTAAAGCATTTCAGAAAGCAACCTTGATTTATTTTCTATTCTGAATTTTTCTCATTGTGAGGGAAAATTTATTACAGTTCTTGAAACAAAAGGGCATGTAAAACTCCAATGTAAATAATGCACGCAAATAGAAATATGGTTCAGGTCTAGTTCATAAATCTTTAATTTTCTATTGCTCTGGAGAATCTATGGGAAATCATCATGTGTCAATGGAATTTTGACCAATTTATAGTTTTCATATGAAGGCTATAACCCAATTATAGAACAAGAAGACAGGGAAAGGAGTAAGGGAGGAAAGAGGAGGGGGAGGGAGGTGGAGAAAGGGTAAATGGTGGGATCACACTTATGGAGCATCTTAGAAGGGACAGGTGAAACCTACTAAATGCAGAACACAAATGTTTTCACACAACAAATGAGAAAATCCCATGAAGGCTATGTCAAACAGTTGGATGAAAATATTTCAGATTGTATGTGAAGCCGGCACACTGTACCCCATGATTGCACTAATGTACACAGCTATGATTTAATAAAAAATAAAAATTAAAAAAAAAGTTACAAATAAATTATAGGCAGTAGGCAAATTCTCAAATATGGAATCTATGAGTAATGAGGAGCAATTATATGCTTTTAAAAATAAGAACAGGGGTGCCCCAGGGAGGTGTTGGACTGAGACTGATCTGGAGGGAAGCAGGTGACAGGACGTGAGCGTGGGATTCAGTGGGAGCCAGCACCCAGCCGAGTCTCTTCAGTTCTTGGATGAGAAAGAGACTCATGGAGACTATGTGTTTTGGTGAAGGGAGTCCGGGGGAACCCCATTCTCGACATTCCACCACGATGTCCTGCTCTTCTCTGATGCTGCTGGGAAAGTCCCCACGAGAAGATTTCACAGGAGAGGGCCACCAGCACCCCAGCGTCTGGGGCGCCTGATACTGCAGCGTCCAGATGCCTCTCCTTAGCCAGGAAGGCTCTGGGAAGGAGGAGAGTCTACACAGCTTCCTGAAATCTCACCCAGAAGCCTCTGCCTTTACCCACTTGGCTGTGTTTTTCCTGAATTGTACTTGCCTAGCTGGACTGTGCTCACTTGGCTTTTATGGTTCTTTGATTATTTTTGTTTTCCTTAGCTAAAGGAAAGATGTGAAGCCTTCGTTAGTCTAATGCTGCTTCCTCCGTGGTGATAGTGAATTGTCCAAAGGCCTTTTATAGGCCCTGTTGGTTCCAGGGAATTGTTTGAATTGATAATTATTACTTATTAAGTGTTAAGTGAAATAACTTTCTTAGTAATACAGGTGTCTGTGTGTGTGTGTGTGTATGCACGTAAGTATATATACACATATTTTTCTTGAACCATAAAGAATGGAAGATGATTATATAGCCTTCTTGAAGATTTTCTAATTTTATAGTTTGTTGTAATTAATTTTTTTTTTTTTTTTTTAGAGACAGAGTCTCACTTTGTCACCCTCGGTAGAGTGCTGTTAGCAGCACAGCTCACAGCAACCTTCAACTCCTGGGCTTAGGCGATTCTCTTGCCTCAGCCTCCTGAGTAGCTGGGACTACAGGTGCCTGCCACAACGCCTGGCTATTTTTTGTTACAGTTTGGCTGGGCCGGTTTGAACCAGCCAACCTCAGTATATGGGGCCCGTAATTAACCTTTTAATTAGATTAGTTCTGCTTTTAACCCAAATTAGGTTTTACTACAAAAAAAATTTCCCTTGTATTTAAGATGATTCATCTATGGGTGATAATAGTACCCCTGTTAGAAATGGAGGTGTTTGACTAGGGAAACCCAAGTCCTGTCTGGGGAGACTGGATTGAGCCCTGGGGGAAAGTGACTCTATCTGATGTGTGTCATTGGAAATTCATGGGTGTCTCTTCACTCCTTCTTTGAAGGAGTGATGAACTTGAGCGTGTAGATTTGGGGGTACATGTGTGGCTATGTCAGTGGTGGTTAATAGCATGTGCTTTGGAGTCAGGAGTAGTGGGTTTTAAGCCTGTCCCTATGTCACCTTGGGCACATTACTAAGGCTTTCTATGCTTCCAAGTTCTTTTCTGTTTAACAGGGATAATAACATGGACCTCACCAGAGTGCTTAAAGACTTAATATGGTAGTAGCATAACATGCTTAGTGCAGTGCGGGAACACACGGAAGGCCCCGTGAATGGAACTTACTGGTAGCAGCACGTGGCTCGCAGGCTCTGCTTGCTGCAGTGGTGGTGAGCACTCGGTGTGCTCTGGTTTAATCTAAGCCAGGAGCCTACAACCTTGGACTCCAGGGCCAGGACCTGTGTTCCTCCTGCAGGCCGCCCAGGCCCCGCCAGGTCTGCCTCAGACCCTCGCCTGCTGAGAGCTTTGTGTTTACTTGGTTGGAGGCTCTGGGACACAACTGCCTGTCACTTAGCCCTGCAGCTGTCCTCATTGTGAGCAGCAACGGTGATTAGTGCATTTAGTAAACAGCACTTGGGTCCGTATTTTTATTTTTCCTGAATGTGGAGCTTAATTTAAAAAAAAAGAAAGTAAGGATGGCCATAGAGAGCAGTTTAAGTCCAGGGCAAGAGCTGAGTTGTTTCTGGAGGACCCCATGTCAGTATAGCGAGGATGTGGGTAGAAGATCAGAGAAAAGTGATCCAGGGATCAGCAATGTTACCGATAAGCCCACACTTTCATCCAGGATGTGTGTGGAGGAGAATCCAGGGGTTGTGCAATTCCTTTTAACTGCATGTTCTCGCTGCTCATTTTCATAATCGAGATTGGTTTTCAACCTTTTTAAAAAGATTACAACTATTATATGATAATTCCCTGCCACTTATGAGCATGACATTGTGAGTCCCTAGGCAAGTAGCTTACTGTTTCTGAGCCTCAGTTTCTCTTCTTATAAATGATAGGTACCTTTTTCGTAGGTGGTTCTTAGAATTTAACGAGATGAATATGTGCTTGAGAAAATGAGTGCGTATTTTCTCAAGCCATAACTTAGCACGGCGCTGGCCCTGTATCACAGTAAGCATTTGGTAAATGTCAGCTGACATTAAGTTGCTATTGTTCTGTAATTTCAATAAATGAAATAAAAGTCTTAGTCTGAAATAAGTAAATACTGAGTACTAAGGATCTCTCTAACTTCTGGTACTTGAGATTAATAAACAAGTGCCGTGTGTGTGTGTGTGTGTGTGTGTGTGTGTGTCCGTCCACATATGGGTGTGTTTAAATTCGAATGATTCGCTCACTCAGTGTCATAACCTAGGGCTTGCCTTGGTTGGGAAAGCCAATGTTCTTTGGAGGGAAGTGCCCCTCTCCCTCTGAGCTATCTGCCTTCTGCAGGCGGTCCCTGGTGAGGGGCATGGTGCCAGCCCAGGCAGGTGTTGGCACTAGTGGCTGAGGAGCAGGGTCTTGGGATGTGACAGCATGGAAAGCAAGGATACAGGGGACAAAGAAAGAACTTGGGACACACCCCTGAAAGGAACACTTAGATGACAATTGACTGAACAGGGAAACTTTGATTGGGTTAATCATTTTGCAAGCTTTTTCTCCAACTTATGACTTTTTAGATATAAAAGAGCAATTTGCAGGAGACCTAGGACAACATTAATTTGTTTTTATCTTTGAGACTCTTCTTTACCTTTTAACTCCCACTTTTACCAGTTTATCCTTTATCTTTAGTAACTCTGACTAGGACTCTGAAATACCTAGGCCATCGTCAGCATTCCACCGCGGGACGCTTTATGAGTGGAGAAGGGTCTGGGTTACAGAATATTGAGAATGTCTTATGCTCTGAATACTTGCTTAGGAATTAGCACAAATTAGGTAATTTCTTTTAAATTTTAAAAATGATTCTGTGAACAATATTATTAGTATTCATGTAATGAAATATAAGACAGGTTGAATTATACTAAGTAATGCATCCTCCTTCTCCTTCTTGCTCAGCTTAGTTTCTTGACAGAAGTTATTACTTAAAGTGTTTGGGCCACTGGCTGAGATTCGTTCTGCAGAGATATTTGTTCAATTATATTATTATAAATAGATCTGACCTCTAGTCCCCTTTAATTCATTCATTTGGTAACTTCTTTTAAGATTGGAAAAGGAAAAGCCAACCAGTTACACTTTTTGTGTATTATATTTACTGTTTTACTTTATTTTTACTTTTTATTAATGAAAATTTCAAATTGTGTAATAAATCCCCATTTGTTAATTTACTGCTAATTTATTTGATCTATACACCCACCTACTTCCTCCCATCTTGTGTTACTTTGAAGTAAATTTTAGTCACATCAACTCATTAATAAATGTTTTAGTATGTATACGTGATAGGGACTTATAAAAATATAACCAAGAGGGCGGTACTTGTAGCTCAGTGAGTAGGGCGCTGGCCACATAACACCCAGGCTGGTGAGTTTGATCCTGGCCCAGGCCAGTTAAACAACAATGACAACTGCAATAAAAAATATCTGGGCATTGTGGTGGGCACCTATAGGCCCAGCTACTCGGGAGGCTAAGGCAAGAGAATTGCTTGAGCCCAAGAATTTGAGGTTGCTGAGAGCTGTGAGGGCAGCAACATAGTGACACTCTGTCTCCAAAAAAAAAAAAAAAAAAAAAGAAAAAGAAAAAGATAACATTATCACACCTAATAAATAATTAATTGTTCCTAGCAACCACATATATTCAGGCATGCTCAAATTTCTCATGTTTTTTCCTTACTTTGTTTATAAGGATTGGTTCCATTTTATTTATTTCTTTAATAAACTTCTTTCTGAAGTTGTGCTTTTAGTTTAAATATCTAGTTCAGATGACCTCAGCTTGAACTGGATTAGTTTTCTGGCTTTTTCAGGATATTGTTTATGACTATGTGTGAATTATTTCACCTCTGAACCATAGGTTACTAAGTTGTAAAACCAAAGTGTTGAGCTAGCAGACCTGGAAAGTCATCCACAGTTCTCAAATTTTGTAGAGATGTAAACCAGTATCAAGAAAGAGAGGTTATATTGGCTTTTTTCTTTTGAGAGAGATAATGGTTTTTAGAATGATCACAAGTCAGAGCCAATGATAAAATGTTGGATGATGGCTGGGAGATTCTTTTAGAGTTTTTTGGAAGAAAGTGTACTGTCATAGAAGTTGAAATTTAGCTTAATACCCTTAAGGTACTCAAATTTATTTTAACTGAGCATGAATTGAAGTGAGTTAGGAGAAAAACCTATTTGGGATTTTGTTTTAAAAACTTGTGTGGGGAAGTTCTCTTTTGGCAACGGTAGACTATATTATTTTGAAACAACTCTCCCACTAAGAATGACTAGAAAATATAGAGGTAGTCCCTTCCAGATACTTGGAAGGCTGAGGCAAGAGAATCGCTTGAACCCAAGAGAGTTTGAGTTTGCTGTGAGCTATGATGCCATGGCACTTTCCTGAGGGTGACATAGTGAGACTCTGTCTCCTAAAAAAAAAAAAAAAAAAGGACAGGAAAGCTATTAAGATAGTAAGGAATTATAAGACCAAGGTTCAAAAAAGGAAGAGTCCAAAAGCAGTGATTGAGAGGCTAAAAAACTGAGCACAACTTTTAATCAATCATGGGGCTGATGGAGGATAAAATGGGACTGAGACCTACCTGAGAATAGGGGGTGGTAAATACCCTATATGTTTATTTGAGAACTTGAAGGGCTATATCCTGGAAGTCAAGCCCCACAAAGACTGAAGCTGAACTGTGAACCAGGTCAATCCAGTTGGGTTAAGATAGGTTGGAATTACTGGTGCTCTGAGACTACCTGCCAGAAGCCACATTATCATCTCTGGGGGTAGACAGTGTCATGCAGACACTGCACACATCTCTACCATGTTTTCATTTAAAATATTTTGTACTCAGGCAGAAATAATAAATAACTAGACATATAAGAAGACAAGATGTAACTGAAAACTAAGAGAACAAATGGTGATAGAAGAAGACCCATCAGGGTGGCAGATAAAGGAATTATCAGGCATAGTCTTTAAAGTAATTATGATTTGTATGTTCATGGTACTGGGTGGAAGCTCAGAGATTTGGGAAGGAGTGAAGAACAGCCAAAAGGATAAATATATAGGGAAATCTAAATTATTATTGACTAAGAAATTTCTTAAAATATGTACAACATTAAAATACATAACAAAAATAGTTTATAATTTAATAGGTGGATAAATGGAGAAAAAGTGTTCTGTAATCTTTGTGTTGTCTAGGAAGTAGTAAAAATATAAATTTAGATTAGACTTTAATAGGTCGAGATACATGTCATAGTTACTACAGAGACAGTTAAAAATGTTAAAGAAATGTGTAACTAAGAAGCAAATAGAGGGGGAAAAATAGAATAATAAAAATTCTTGATAAATCCCAAATGGAGAAAGGATAGAAAAAAGGAACCAAATATAAAGCAAATAGTAAGATGGGAGATTTTAACAAAATACATTTTTAGTCTCATTAAATTTAAAGCATTAGACAAAATTATCAGATAGGAAATACAAATAAAACCTGACTATATGGTGCTTGAAAGAAACATTTATTAAATATAAAGATTCAGAAGTAAAAGATTGGCAAAAGAGGTACCATGAAGTTACTAACCAAAAGAAAGCCAATATGGTGGTGATATCTTAAAGAGGCAGTTAGTTTTGCAAGTGGCATTTCATAATGATAAAAGGGTCAATCTGCCAGGAAGATGTACTGCTTTTAAATGTGTATATACCTAATAACATGGCATCAAAACATATAAAGCAAAACTTGACATTGCTGTAAGGAGAAATGGACAAACCCACAATCACAACAGGAGATCTTATGATATTTTCTCAGCAATGGAGGGATAAGCAGACAAAAAAAGAGGGTCTAGAATATTTTAACAAATTAATCAACTTGACCTAATGATTTTATAGTACATAGAACAGTGCAAGCTTTCAAGCGCATATGGTACATTTGCCAAAAGGAAATATACACCAGGCACAGCACAAATTTTAATTTCTAAACAATTAAAATCTAAAGAAGTACAATTCTGATCACTGATAAATTAAACCAAAAATAAATAATAAAAGTACTTTAAAAGTTCCCAGATATTTTGGGAAAAAATAAAAATTTTTCTAAATAGATTAAAGAAGCTATCACGAGAGAAATTAGTATTTTGAGCAGTGATGAAAATACTATAAGTCACAGCTAAGATTTGAATGTAAATACATAAACTTTTTTTGCCTTTTTTTTTTTCAGACAGTTTCACTCTGTCACCCTGGGTAGAGTGCTGTGGCATCGTAGCTCAGAGCAACCTCAAACTCCTGGGTTCCAGCAATCCTCCTGCCTCAGTCTCCTGAGTAGCTGAGATGACAGGCACCCGCCACAATGTTTTTTTTTTCTATTTTTAGTAGAGATAGGGTCTGACTCTTGCTCAGGCTGGTGTCAAAATCCTGACTTCAAGGGAATCCTCCTTCCTCAGCCTCCCAGAGTGCTAAGATTATAGTCATGAGGCACTGCATTTTTAACTTTTTGTGTTTGTGTTTTGTTTATACCAATTTTAATATTTTTAAAAAGAAACTAGTACTTTGTGACCCTGTTTTCTTTTTACATATTTTTATTGTAAAATGATGTATGTTCAAGGAAGAAAATATAAGTATATAAAAGAAGAAAGTAAGATTCACTGGAAAAATTTAAATCCCAAATAACACTGTTATTGGTTTATATTCACTGAGCCTACAGGATCTGATAATTAAGTCCATGAACTTGCCACCATGAACATACATTAGCAGCACTGTGCAAACTATGCAAGTGCAAGTAAGATTTCACAACCTTGGTGTATACAAATTATGTCTCATAGTTGTATTTGTATTGATGTGTGGTGGTGTCTTGCTGAGTGATGTTCATTGTTGGTGTCATGTGTTGTGTGCTGTTGTGAGAATATTGGAGCTTGAATTAGACCAATGAACAAGCGTTAAATTTATTGTTAAACTTGGCAAGAGTGGAAGTGACATCAGGGACATGTTAGTCTAAGTTTATGGGGGTAATGCCATGAAGAAAACAGCAGTGTGCAAATGGATTAGATTAAACATTTTTCTGAGGGGAGAGAAATCATCACTGATGAAGAGAGGTCAGGGCAGCCAGTAAGGAGCAGAACTAATGAAAACATTGCAAAAAGTCATCCAGTTATGTGCCAGAATCATTTACTGGTTTACAGACCAAGGAAACATCAATAGGGAGGCAGTTAGGAAACTCTTAACTGAAAATCTTGACATGAGGAAGGTGTGGCTCTTGCCTCAGGACAATGAAGCAGCTCACACGCCCTATCTGTGAGGGAGTTTTTAGCGAGTGAACAAATAACTGTATTGGAACACCCTCCCTACTCACCTGAGCTGGTCCCCAATGCTTTTTTCTTTACCCCTAAATAAAGGCAACATTGAAAGTAAGACATTTTGATAGCATTCAGGACATCAAGGGTAATATAATGACAGCTCTGATGGCCATTCCAGAAAAAGAGTTCCAAAATTTTTTTGAAGGGTGGACTAAACATGGGCGTTCGTGAATAGTTTCCCAGGGGGAGTACCTGGAAGGTGACCATGGTGATATTTACCAGGGAAGTATGTACACTTTTCCCAGGATGAGTTTGCAAACTTAGTTGTCAGCCCTTGTATTTCTTTGTATATAGATTTATACATATTTACAAACATTCGATCAGTGTGTATTCTGTTTTATAATTTTTTCGCTTAACACCCTACGATGAGTATTTTCTCGTATCACCAGACATGTTTATAGAATTATTTTAATGACCTCATAGCATTTCATTGTATATATTTTCCGTAATTTATCCAAGTGTACATCAAACACCAAGTGGACATGTAGGTTTCCTGCATCCTTTTCGCTGTTAGAAACTATGGTGGTAAACTTTTTTGAAACTAAGTCTTTGTCCAAATCACTGATTATTTCCTTAGGATAAATACCTGGAAGTGAAATTGCCAGGAATAAAATATTCATTTTCAAGGCTTCTTACATTTATAGATAAATTGTCCTCTAGAAAGATTGTACTGGGTTATAATCTCATCATCATCTCCAGTATCTGACAGTGTCCATTTCCGATACTGTCTTTAACTTTAGGTATATTCTTTTAAAATAAGCTTCATGTCATCATCTTTACCTGTTCTGGAAGTGCTGGGTCAAGAGTCTATAAAAGGATGGGCACTGTCGGCATGGAAGCGAGAGTCCCTGCAGTGTGCCTTGCTGCAGGTGGCTTGCTCATGGAACGGGCACTGATTTGAGTGAGGGCGTCGTGTTCAGTGATTGCCGCAGTTAAGGTACAAGATACCTTCGTGGGCGAGGAGCCATATACAGGCTAAGAGTGGTGAGAGTCTGGTTGGTTTTTGATTATCGCTCTTCCTATTTCCTTTATTATGTTGTCACTATTATTTCTGTTTAACTTTACCTTTTTATGTTGATGTGGATACCTTGTAGTCCTTCACCTGAAACAAGACTCTGAGGTGGCTATATCGTTGTGAAGGAAGAGTTAGAACCCAGTGGAGCTGTGAGAAGCTCCAGATTCACACTGTGGCCCCAGGGAGGTCTGCTTTACAAGCCAGCAGCCTCAACAAGCGGAACAAATGCCATTTATAAAATACTTGAACGTTTGCAAAGATTTTAATGTTTCTTACTGAAAAAATTGTAGAAGAAATACATTAAAAGAGATTTAAAAGCAGTACCTGGAGCCCAAACATTATAGCACAGCCATTTCTTTCTTTCTTTCTTTTCTTTTTTGAGACAGAGTCTCAAGCTGTCACCCTGGGTAGAGTGCTGTGGCATCACAGCTCACAGTAACCTCAAATTCTTGGGCTTAAGTGATTCTCTTGGCTCAGACTCCCAAGTAGCTGGGATTACAGGTGCCCGCCACAATGCCAGGTTATTTTTAGGTTGTCATTGCGGTTGTCATTGTTGTTTTAGCTGGCCCGGGGCCGGGTTCAAACCTGCCAGCCTCGGTGTATGTGGCCGACGCCCTACCCACTGAGCTACAGGCACCGCCAGCACAACTATTTCTTAATTGCTGTGCTCATTTTTTTAAATCAAAGGAATACTATCCATAGTGTTAAATTTCAAATAGTAAGGCAAGACCCGTGAAGAACAGCAGTAGCCACGTAAGTCCTCCCACTCTCCGGAAGCAATGTTAGCTATTTCTTTGGGCATTTTCTTCCACAGTGCAAAATAACGTGCTTATATATGCGGCTGTATGTCAATCTTTTAGGCATAGATAGTATCCATTAACAGCCGCAGACAATTAGAACGTAGTTCTCTTAATTGTCATGCACATTTCTCCAGGTGCGTCTCCCTTCCGCTTCTATTCCGTTACACCTTCCTCCTTCCCCTTCCCGTCCTCCCAGGGTGATCTTTCAGAACTTTACGTTGTGGAAAATTATATACAAAAAAGTAGTGAGAACGATGTAGGGGCCCCTGTTTCTCATCCTCTAGCTTCAACAGTAATTTATCTCATGTAAACTAATTTATCATTTCCACCATCCTCCCATCCTTTCATGCACTCCTGTTCTGGCTGTTTTGAAGTAATTCCCACACACCATTTCGTTTCCATTTCATCTGTAAGATTTAGTGTGTATGGTCCCAATATAGTTTTATCACCATTTTTGTTAAATCAGCTTTTAGTGTCGACTCTTTTATGACTACAAAAATATCGATCATGGGTGTGCCGCATTGCGTACTATAATTTCTTTGATTTCGTATATAATTTCTAGGGATTGTTTTTTGGAATTGATAATTACATCATTACTTTTTTATCAGTTTGCTCAGTTTCATATGTAATTATCATAGTTCATTCCTAAACATTCTTATTAGACTCTAAAGTTGATCTCAGTGTAAATAAAAGTATCAGCTAATCTGTCAGTTCCTTTTATTCCCCCCGAGAGATATTTATACAGCAGTTACCCACAATTCTGCCCCTGTCTTTCTTAGATGCTCTCCAGGATAAGACACAGCTGTTGTCTGGGGTCTGACCTTATGTGCTTTCCTGTATTAAATCTCCAGAGTCTGGGGTCCCCTGTTTCCATCTGTTCTTCTATTCTTTTTCTTTCTTTCTTTTTTTTTTTTAACTGTCTATTCTTAGTGGAGCCATAGTCTCCACTTGTCTTGTGAAGAAAGGTGCAATGAAGGTCAGTTTTTTAAGACTTTATGTACCTAAAAATGCCCGGATCCTCCCTTTCCTCCTAATGAGTGTTAAGGTTGGCTGTAGAATTCGAGGTCATCAGCGATTCCCCGCAGACGTTTGAAGGCATTGTTCCCAGTGTCATCCACCTCCCGGTGTAACTGGGGAGACTTACACCAATGTAAGATTGTGATTCCTAATCATTGGTTTGTGCCTGGATTTTTACTCCTTTCTAGAATATTTTAGGACTTCCGTTCATCTCTAGTATTTTGAAATTGCATAGTGATGTACTATGGTGTATTTTTTTATTTTTCTTTCTAAATCCATTGTGCTAATCATAGAGCAGAGGCTTCTAACATGGGCTTGGTTCCCTTTCAGTTATGGAAAATATTCTTAAATTATTGTGTTGATGATTCTTTCTCTCCTCCGTTTCCTCTGGTCTCTCCTTTGGGACCTGACATACTCTTCTCCTTTCTCCCCCCACCTCCTTTTCTCTCAGAATTGGTTGGAGCATCTGGATTCATATACCCGACTTTTGTGGGGTGCTTTCCTGGGTCGGTGCTTTCTTGAAAACCTAAATCCAGTTGTTTACCCTGAGAATTTTCCTGACTTGTGGAGGTAGTCCAATCTGGAGGTGACCTGGGAAATAACTAAAAATTGAAAGCAGCTATCTTGTCTGGAATAGTATGAGATGAAAATGTCATTTTTCCACTCCGAATTCCAAGATCTTTGCTTGTACAAAACATGGCAGCAGCTTCTAGAAATTAAGAGCTATTGACCTAGATCTTTTAAAAACTTTTATTTTTATAGAGACGGGATCTCATTATGTTGCCCCATCTGGTCTTAAACTTCTGGCCTCACGCAATCCTCTGGACTCAGCCTCCCAAAGTGCTGGGATTGCAGACATAAGGCAGCAAAAGGATTTTTGATTTGTTTGTTTTTAACATGAGTAGAGAAATGACTTTTTTCATTGGTGAGTAATATGCTAATGGGACTCAGAGAATCATAGACTTTGGAGCTGAAAATTAGCTTATAGACTGCCTGATTAAAATTTTAAATTTTATTGACATTGAAATCAAGTTTGAGAAAGGCTGTTACCAAGATCATAGAGCTATTAACTAGTGAAACCAGAGAAAATAAGGAAATAGCAAGGTCTCTGCTTAAATGCAGCTAAAACAACATGGTGTAATAAAAGAACTCAATATAGTAACTGAACACTTTAAATGTTTTCTTGTCAGTAGCAACCTACAGCAGAGAAGATGGAATCCAAAGGGCTTTCTAAACAGGTTTGTCAAAATTATGTCAGACAGTAAAAAAAAAAAATTAATCCGTGAACTGAGTTGTAGTAAGCATTCCTGAGTTTCTCAATTAATTCCAACATTTATATGCTCCAATAAGCGATTAATTGTGTATCTGTTCTTAATTATTTATCTTAATGTATCTAGAGCATCAGGTTTCCCTGTTTTAAGAATTCTGGTGATCATTGCTGCCCATTTCTCTGATGCTTAAGAACTTGACCAAAACACTCAGCCTCTTTTGGTGGGTACCATCTTTAACAGGATCCTTCCTCCTTCTCTCAGTCGTAGTTATCGTTATGAATTATAATGACCTTGATCTTAGCCAAAAGGTCGAGAAGTGATCGTTATGGATTATAATGACCTTGAGCATACAAGGTTTCTGAAGGGACTGTGAAATCGGGGGAAGGCATGCACCCACAAAATCCACGTGACTTTTGTTTTATCCAGTAAAAATGAAGCATTTTCTTGATTGGCAGAAGAAGGGCCCCAGGTGTCCTGTGAACAATACTTTCTCGACTTGAAGTATGGGTTTGAAAAAGTCTTCTTTTAAAAACTCTCTGACAAAGAATGTGTAATAATTCATATTCTCTCTTTGGCGAGAGCTATTTCAATATTGCTGTTTCTTCTTTGGTTTGAAGTGGCTGTTTCTTTACGTGCTGCATACAGCTTCGTATTTGGGACTCTGTGCTGTTTTGCAAGTTGTCTCTCCCCACACACTCCTTTGTGGGGACAGCTGCTGGTCCTGGCCTGGTCCTGGCCATGGCAGCGCTGGGGCTGTGCTCACACAGGGCCAGGTCTGCTGTGAGCACCATCTTTTGGTTAAGTGACCTGAGCCATTTCGATAGCCAATGAGCAGCCAGCCCTGGAATATTTGGCTTTGGGTTTGTAACGACCGCTTTCTTCTCCATCTCAGGTTCTGTTTCTGAGGAGTTTGCTATTCTCAATCTTCAGTATCCTCTGGGTCTACTAAAAAAATTATTACAAGGCCAATATGTACCATAGTAAAAAGCTGAAACAGAACAAAATGTTGATACAGTGCTGAAAAGACTGTGGACTATTATTTTTCTTGAGTGGGAGCACGATGTACGTATTTTTGTACCTGGCCTATTCACTGAATGATTTTGCGTCTCTGCATACAGCTAACTCATTCTTTCAAATGGCTAGGCCGTGCGCCATCCTCCTCTAGTTCTCAGACAGTGGACTTCAAGACCCGTGTTTGTTATGTCCCTCGGGGTTGAGTTCTCCAGCCCTGAGCGAGCTGGTGAGAGCCTGGGAACGCAGCCCTTCATCCCCATCTTCACGTCCCTTTACCCTCTTGGCTGTGTGTTCTTGCGTTCCTCAAAGTCAGCTGCAGCCGGTGGCTCCACGAGGCAGGGGAGTGTGGCCAAGAGAGTGGGAGAGGGGGTGTGTCACTGGCGCGTCCTTAGATTGGACACAGTGAAGCAGAAAACCCAGGCCGTGCGCCGTCAGGATTTTCAAGGTGAGCAAAGCTGCTCATTCACTTTTTGAGTCAAGTGAGCACAGGGGCTGATCCTGGCAGCTTTGCCTGTTTTCTCTGACCAGAGAAAGGTCTCAGGGCTGGTGAAGCCCATTTCAGGAAGAGCCTGCAGACTCCTGGAGGAAATGGAGATATTCCCTGTAGCTTGCCTTCCAGCAAGAATGCTGAACTTTGGACACGATCAGTGGTTTTCAAACTTCTGTAAGAAGAGGAACCCATTTTTCACATGAAATTGCTTACTGTTTCTGGTCTATACAGGATGAAAGTGGAGCTGCAGGGGTGGGTGGGGTGGGATCTGGTTGTCGTCCCCTAACAGTTTCAATAGCTTGGCATCTTCCAGGACGCAGATCGAAAAACTCTGAGTGGGGAACCTGTAGCCTTCTGATTTCAACATTTTTCTTTCTTAAGCACCAAAGGAGGCAAGAAAATCTTCATCTTTCTCTGCCACATCCCTTTTAATAAAACAATTTGATCTGTAAACTTTGGATTCAGTCAAAAGGCTGCATTTGAAGACCTAGAGGGCCACATGTGGCTTTAAGGCTGCTGGTTCCCCCCCAGACAATTTTGAAGAAGAAACACCTTCCTTTAGTCCTTTTAAAAAGAGTCTTTTTTTTTTTTTATTGGCAGTCTGTTGTTGGAAGACAGGGTGTATTACTTTAGTTAACTTTTAGCTACAAAGGAAAAAGTTAAAAGTGTCTGAGAGTGGAGAAACTAGCTTGTAAGGGCAGCAAGTCTTTATACAAATTCCAAAGCCTGTGGGATTGACTGCTTTAGTGTTTGCTACAGCCAAATGATTAACTAGAACCCTGAAACTGAGCACGTCCGGAGATGATTTATGTTCTGAATACTGAAAGGAAGTTTGCATCTGACCATCAGATTTCTTATTGAGGTCTTTTAAACATTGTTATCTCGGGGACATCACTGCTTAGGGCATTTTTATTTCCTTTTGTATTTTATTGTCTTATGCCAGAGGCCAAGCCAGCCTTGTAGCATTAATGAGTTTGTAGGGGATTTGTAGGGAAGACCACTTAACCTGTGGGGGAGAAGCCTGCGTCCAGCCCTCTAAAGTGGGCAGTGCTCTGCATTCCCCCCTCCCCCACTGCCAACCAAGTAGTTGGTTTTTGATTAATCAGTTTTTCTAACTAAAGAAACACAATACTCACAAGCATTGAATCATACTATAATTGTTTGTGATTTCAGAAACGAAATATGTGTTGATCAAAGCCAGCGCCAACTTTTATGAACCTTCTTTTAAACACCTCTTTCACACCTGAAAGTTTTATTATGGATTAAAAGCTCCCATTTCCCCACCTTGAAATACAATACTTCATTCGAAAGTGTTTATTGAGCACCACCACACACCTGGTCAGAGTTCTAGCTCATTGTACAACTGGGAACGAAACAGACAAAATTCCCGCCCTCTGTGGACCCTCATTCATCTATCTTAGTAGATAGTAACTGTTAATCAATCTGGTGAGAAGCCGTCTGCTTCACCCTCCGTGGAAGGTATTCTTTGAGGGATCCCCTATGCTTCATTTCCGTAGGGAATTTCATTTCCTGTGTATTCAGGGTAAGGCTAATGGAAGATGAAGATCGTGGTCTTGTCCAGAGCACACAGCTAACACACAGCTTCTCAAAGTGTGCTGTGACCTACCTGCAGGGGGAAGAGTTAGACATTGTCTTAAAAATACATGCAACCCTGGGTATAATGCAGATTTGACAAAGCAAAAAAGACATTCAGTTGCAATTCTCTCATAGTAGGGAACACTGAGAGATCTGAAAAAGTGCCTGGTGGGGAGATGCTTTCCCTGGCTCCCTGGAGCTGTGGATTCCTGAAGCCTTTGTCTTTCTTCAACCAGTGAGTGAGAAGGTCTAAGCAGCTGGCCAAAATCTTCAAGCATTCTTACTCTTTGTTGGGAAGATACATTAATTTCTAAGGTAGCAAGTGCCTTTGCTTTATTTTATAATCATCTTAGTCTGGAGATGGAAGGAATCATACTTGGTCATCTGCTGTCTGAAAAGGACGGTAAATCGGTATTTGCCTTGTTCTCTCTATTTGAGGTCCTATCACACTGTGGACTGTAGTACCATTATGCCATATTTTAGGGAGATGACTGTCTATCGTGCCATTAAGAAAGGCCGAAGGCTGTGTGTAAGTGTGAATCAGTGTCTTCCCTGGTGGACTCATGTGTGTTTGGAGCACTGCGTGGCTTCTGGAAAGGCAGGTGCTTCGGAAGGCACTTGTCCTGCCCTGTTCACAGGAAAGCCTGGGTGCAGACAGGAGACTGGCCTTAGCACGGAGCACACGGAGTCAGACTGCCTTTGTTTAGGGCGGCGGTTCTCAACCTGTGGGTCACGACCCCTTTTTAACAATGAAAATACATTGCGGCATTAGGAAGGTTGAGAACCACTGGTTTGGGGCTCTGGGCTGCTTATTCCAGGCTCTGAAGGAAGCTAAACATTGCCCATTTAAACATGGTACAAGCTTTGATTCAGACCTAATTGTATTTTCTCCCCAACTAGGGGCAAGCGTTTTAAATTCAAGAAGGGCCCTTCTCTTGTACCTTTTATATATATTTCTTGTGTTATGTGGACTAGATTTTCTGTGTATTTTTGTATGTTTTACATTTTATAAGTATTTTCTGATTAATTGAGAATGGCTCAAAGCTGGTAACTCACGGATCATGACAGCTCAGGTTTGGAGAATTCATTCCACAGATCCTGTGTCACTGTGTGCCGCAGAACCCGTGAGAGTAAGTAAACTCCTCCCTGGACGGCTCTAACTCTGGCTGTCTGTGGTAGTACTCGTGTAAGATGCGGCTGTAAATTGTTGAGCCTTTCCCTGGGAAATCGGTCTCATTACCTGGAGTCATGTTCTACCAGCCTTCTAGCCCTCCTCACTCTGCTGCCTAAATAGAGCACAGAACTCTCCTTTTCTTCTGTCCCTGGTGACCTGGCTTGAGCTCAGACTTCCATGATCGCTTGCCTGGATTGCTGCTGTGGTTTCACAGCTCTGCTTATTTTCATCTGTTTTCCAGCCTCGCCTATACCCTACTTCTCGGCTCTTCCACACTGAAGCTACAGTGATCTTTCTAACTCAAATAGCCATATCCCTAGAAGGCTTTCTTCGTGGCACACAAGACTTCCTGATAACCTCTCAGCCTTTATTCCCCCAGCCCCACCTACTTGGTTCCTGGAATGCCCAGTGTCAGCATCTGCTGGACTGTGAACTCTGTGAGGACAGGGTCTACTTATTCATGTATTTCTTTGAATCTCAGGGGTCCAGAATATAGTGGGGTCCTATAAGCTTTTGTGGAATTGAATTGAATTATGTACAGCCTCTGAAACCAGCAAGATTGCAGCTTGTTAGCAAACCAGATGACATCGCCTTCTGTCTAAGGCCTTAAATTCTTACTTGATGGATTCAGCATTGTTTGTCAAAGCACTTTATGAAATGGAAAATAGATGGCCCTTTCCTCTAACTCCACAAACCTCCAGAAATATATTTACAACATTTAGCACTTGAAGAGTGATAAAGACTGTCTGTGTATTTCACAGAGTTGTCCTCCTCCTCATCTGGTGTGGGGAGGTAGTATTAATTTCTAAAATAATGGGAAAGGGAAGTAAAGCCAGCTAAGAGACTGTTCCACACTCTGTTCCTCCAAGTCTCCTTGGCCTTATGGGAAAACAGGAAATAATTTAGCAGAATTTTTCAGCGTTTCTTGACACTGTATGTTTTCATAATTCTTCCCTTTTTCATATTCTGTGAATCTCTTTATATTCTTTACCATTGATTTTAGCACTTACCTGGTGATGTTCAACTGAAGTTTACGGACCCAATGGTGTTTCCAGATGTCTCTCGCCCAAGTAGATCAAATACTTTACTTGGCAAATTTGTCAAAGTGTCTTTTGTTCAGCAGAAATTTTATATTGCCTACCAAAACCTGGATTGCAGATTGTTTGCTGTCTACACAGCCACTTGTACTTTATGGATTTCTTTTTTCTTTTTCCTCTTTCATGAGGCCAGAACACTATATATGTGTGCACCCGACAGATGGGCTGTTGTTTATATTCAGAAATAACCTTGGCAGGGTCATCACCCCCAGGGTCATTCTCTTGAGTTGTGTTTCTTGGAAGCACATCGATAATGTCACCCACTGGATCTCTGTTGATCTCATTCTTTTGGAACGAATGGTGTATACTTTGGAGGTGATTATGCTATCTCTGTGCGAAGAAGAGGAAATTGAGGCTTAATGGGTTTAAGTGACTTGCTCAAGATCTATTGGTCTATTGTGTCAAACCCTTTTAGGACAATTTTTTTATCGTGAGATTTTGTAAAAGCTCTTAAAAGGAAAAATAACATTGTAAGGACCTGTCGTGTACATACTGGTCACATGGCTTTCACATCGACATTTGCTGGTCTTCGGGCCTCACCTTTAGTGCTGTACTCACTTTACCCCGATGGGCTTTAAGAAAATTCAGTTTGACATTTGGAAGATCAGAAAATATTAAATCTCTCTTTAGCCTCATTTTAATTGCATTCATGTAACCGTTTTAGATCACTCTTCTTGTTATTATTTTTAAAACAGGCAAAACTAAGAAAATCCATTTTTAATCCCTGGAGGAAAAAAATGTAAAAGTAAGCAAACTGGAAATCTTAGCAGATGGGTAATTAAAGGCAAACAACACAGAATTATCCGAGAGTTAGGATGCACAGTTCTGTATACTAAGAGTGTGTGTTTTATTTCAAGATTAAATATACTGAGTCCTTGACTATCAGCAGCAGGTAATTGAGGCTGTCTCTGACCCTTGTCCATCCTTCTGGCCCCATGAGGAGGAGGTGGTGGAGCAGAGTGACTCCCTGTGCACGGTTCTTTGCGTTATTCTGGGTGAACCCATCACATTGGGTTGTTTTGGATACTCACACCGCTTTTCTGGTGTCCTCACACAGGTGACGAAGCACTGATTCAGGTAGCTGCTATAACCTGTGCGATTCTTGAGGACGTGGCTTGGTCGTCTTTATATCCCTAGCACCTAGGATAGGGCCTGCCTTCCGGCAGGGTCTCAGTTCATTAGCTGGGGCCGAACTACCCTAAGATGACATGACATTGGTCAGGACCCCACATGTGGGTGAATGGCTCACCTGTTGGGGATGAGACACAATTATAAGAGGGACTCTGCCTAACAAGTGCAAACATTGTAACCTAATTCTCTGGATCCTTAAATTAACCTGAAATAATAATTAAAAATAAAAGAAAAGAAAGAACCTACATGTGGATGGCTCAATTTTTTAACTGGATCAACATAATCCAAACAATAATTTTTTTGGTATATGTTTAGTGCAAGGAAAGGATTATTGTTTATATTTTGAAAACAAACTAAAAACAAGAAAATTAAACTGATCTAATTCTGCTCCAAGGACACTACCAAAAATCAAATAGCATAAATTGTGCTGAAATGTGAAGGAAGGAAAACAAAATCTGAGGGAAGGAGAGATTTTTTAGCTCAAAAATGACGTTATTTTTCATAACTAGTATTTCTGTCATGACCTTTTCTTCAAATTCAGTGATGATCCATGTAGTCACTTGCTTTTTCTAATATAGGAACACGGCATTCTAGGAGTTTATTTATAACCCCCTGTGAAGAGCAGCAGTAAAGAAGAAAGCTTAATTATGCATCTTAAACACCGTGCTTCGGGTGGTCAGGATGAAATGTTACTCCGCTCGTCCGACGGTATCTTTCATATCTGAGCAAACGTATCTGGCTTGCTTTCCCCAACCTTCCCTCTCCTTTTTCTCTGTTCAGGAAATCGACATGGTTGAGTTTTTTGTGTGGGGTGAAACCCATTGCCTCATACAGAGCTGGTGAGTGGCCATCAATGGGGTCTCTGTTAGCTCATTTTTCATCAGGGAGATACATTTCTTTCCCAAAGCTGTAATCTAGGAGAGTTGCCAAGCAGCTAGAGTTTTAAAAAAAATACGCACCAAACAGCAAACAACGCAATTCTTTCATGTGGAGGTCTCTCCCTTTGTCTCATTCTGCTGTCTCCGACTGACCAGCTCTAAAGTAGGGGTAGCTTTGCCTTTGGCTGGGTCTGGGCACTTGGAGTCTTAGTCACAGCTTGATTCTAAATAATTGTCCACTGACAGCATTCAGAGGGCGGAAGTGCAAGACCTTCCTTTTGTAAGTTGGGACTAAATTGGAAAACTACCAAACTTCCTAAAAGGTTTCTCATGTTCACTTTTATGAACTTAGCACATGTAAACCATTTATAGAACTATTATTATGTCCGTATCTGAACTTGGGTGTTCCTTGAACCTAAAGTCCCAATCTCTTTTGCACTCTTTGACAAGATCCATAGCAGTGGTATAAAATGCAAACATAGTAAGCTTTTCCTGTCCGGATCTTTGGCAGGGCTAGCTTGGAACAGGCCATTTAACGCAGTTTGGTTCAATGTGCTTGGTTTTGGGAACTCATGCCCAGGGCCAGCCCTCCTAATCAGAGGGCACAATCATTTCCGCCCAGCCAATGGGGGCTATCTTTTTCTCGCGAGTACTTGAATTTGGCTTGTGTGTAAGATTCCCTGAAGAAGCAGCTGTTTTTCATGGCCTGAACAAGACACTGTCCTTAGGTAACTTTGGCAGTCTAAAAAAAAAATGACCTCTGCTGCATGGAGGCCTTTCAGATGATTGAATTGAATGCACTGATTCTGAATGTTACACGTTAGTGAAAATGCCTTGCAGTCACTTTAGGGACCTGGGGAAAATGTGGTTTCCTCTCAACTGCTTTCCCCATCAGAGTACACCGTGGCGACGCACTCACTGTGTCAGTTCCACAAGGACAGTGTGGGAGACCCACCGCGGGGGCTGGCAGTGCTGTGCCCGCGTCCTTCCCAGGCACGGTCCTCTCTGCTGTTGCTCAGCTGAGGGTGCCCACTCACTCCCTCACTTGACCTCTGAGTCCCAGCAGCCCCTTCCAGCTCGGCCTTGGCAGCTGTTCTCTCTGCTGCACTTGGTCTGTTGAAATTTGTCCTTTAAGCTCTGCTGAGTGAAAAGAGTGATCTCCAGCTATGGTGCCCAAGAAATGTTCAATGAATTAAATTCCCGTGACGACATTGTAATCAGCAGGCAAAATATTTCTGTCTCACCTCAGAATGATAGAGTGTGCTGTGTTTTTAGGCTTGCTGTGATAAATATGCTCAAAGACAAACGGCATTTGGGTTCTTTTGATTTCAGTTATAGTTTGCTGTATCACGTAACCTCCCTCCCACGGTAGGCTGGGCTTCTCGTACTCGCTCGTCTGTTCAACTCTGCCTCTGCTGTGTCCGTCTCCAGAACTCCTGCTGGCGGTCGGCTGTCGTGTTGATACGCATTAAAGGCATGATCATCGCGTGTTGGTCTCGGGCCGAAAGGAGCCATGCGGTGTACTGGAATTGACAGACGCTGTCTGGGATGGTCACCCCACCTCACATGAGGTGCAGTGGCTGTCAGTGAGGCAGCAGCAGGCAGCCCTTGGTGATGACATCAGTGCGTGTGTCACACTCATTTGATGCCTGTGGGGTGGGGCAATACTAGTCAGCGTGTAGGTGTCCACAGACTCTGTGGCTGCCCACTTTCTGAAGAAAGAAAGTATGAAACTGGCCAGGTGGTTTCTGGAGAGAAAAGCTGTCAGCCTGGAGTACAGCACACTAACTCCCTGGGACTTGAGAGGAAGATGGGCGTGGAGCTCATAGGGGGAGTGAGCAAGGAAGCAGAGAGAGAAAGAGTGACGGTGAGGACAGTCTCAGGAGTGGGACAGTGAGTGCCCCTGTGAGGTGTTTGAGAGTGAGGCAGGGCTTTCAGGTTGCTGTGGACTCTCTTCTGGAAACTCCTGGAAACAATTGTAGGTGTTGCTAGAGAAAATGGCAATGCTAGTTGGGGTATAAGTTTCAATCGTGACATGATTCTCAGCAATATGGGTCAAAACTTCATAAGTTCTCCGTAATGATTCCAAAAGTTTGGTATGATTTACCTTGGAGAAGAACTTAGAAGCAACTGCATGATTTTTCCTCTGTATTATTACTTCCATTTGTAACCATTTAGAGTATTCCCCCCCATGGGGGAGAAAGGGTGATCTAGGCATTGTACATAATCTCTAACCTACTTTATCTACACTACAACTCTGAGTGGAGAGTTAGCACTATTAATCGGTGCGGCAATTATCATTTATAGTGCTTGTGATTTGTGATTTTATAGTTTTAATTTACTCGTGAATAAATTTTTAATAAGGGAGAAAGTGAAGATACATGAAAAAAAGCCTATGTGTCTCTGTCTCCATTGCACGTGAAAAAGAAGTTTGTTTTAAACGTTCCCCTCAGTAAGAAAACACCCATTCCATGGGTCACAGACTAGAGGATCGGGGACGTCAGTCTGCAGACATTTTTTTTTTTTTTTTTTGAGACAGAGCCTCAAGCTGTCGCCCTGGATAGAGTGCTTCGGCATCACAGCTCAAGGCAACCTCCAATTCCTGGGCTCAAGTGAGTCTCTTGCCTCTGCCCCCCAAGTAGCTGGGACTACAGGTGCCCGCCACAACACCCGGCCATTTTTTGGTTGCAACCGTCGTTGTTTGGCGGGCCCAGGCTGGATTCGAATCCGCCAGCTCAGGTGTACGTGGCTGGCGCCTTATCCCATTGAGCCACAGGCACTGAGCCTGCAGACATGTTTTATTTGGCCCTTATAGTGGTATAAAAAAAGTTGATTCTATTGCCAGCATATCACATAGGGCGGTTCCATGGCAAAATCTGACTTTCTGAGTTCTCTTGAATATCTGCAAGGTGCAGAGTCATCAGCCCCTGCTGGTGGGCCTCACCGGCTGGGGGGCGTGCATTCCAGGTGGCTGTAGTCCCGACAGTGCTGATTTCGGAGGCACCAACTGCTTTGTTTAGGTAGGCATTGGAATTTACTGTTCCTCACTAAACAAATCACAGAATCAAAGCTACACAACATGGTATGATTTAAAAAGTTTATTAATAATTCCGGCAATATTAGTAATGTTAAACCCTTATACATTCTGTGTATGGTAAGAATAATAAAATAGTATGTTCTTTAATTAGAACATTTGCTTATTAAGCCTCGTTTTTGAGGTCTTTCAATGGCTTATTTTGTTACGCAGACGCAAGCAAAAGCCATTGAAAGATTTAAAACAAGAAGCTTTGTAAGAAAAGAAATATGATTATGTGGTACTTCAATTACACGAAATAATCATATTACTTTCTTTTCCGGAGAATTTATCTTTTCCAGATCTCTAATCCATAGGTGATAAGGGATGAGCTGGTTTACATACATAAACCCCACTTCATTGCTTCGCATTACAATACACGGAGCGTATGTAGGCTCTTGGTTGAGACTGGTTGGGTTTGGATACTTCTCTCAGCAAATCTGTACAAGCCGTTTGAGTTCTCTATGCCTTTATTCTGGATCTGGGAATCATTACAGCCCCTACACTAGAGGATTGCTTTGCTGATTAAATGGAATAATTTAAACAGGAAAGTTGACTCAGAATAAGAATTCAATAAACATGAACTATTATTATTTCTACATAAAGTCTTCAGTGTTATTTTATTTACTTTATTATAACTTTTTTTTTTTTGGTAAAAGTCTTGGTGCAATATTGGGAGTATGTTGAGCATGGCTACTTTATCAGCCAGCAGCAAAGTTGCAAAACTTTGCCCTAGAAATTGCTCTCCTACCAAATCCTGACTTCCCAATGTTTCTCTAGTACCTGCGGCCTTATCTGTAGAATGACTTCCCTTTGCCCTTCACCATCTAGCATACTGAGAGGTAGAAATTTTGTAGTGATAGTTAAGCTATTGATAGAACACTCCTACAAAGATTTAGTCTTCCGTAAATAAGTTTGATGAAGATGAGTTTAGTCATCCATTTTCCAATTCCCATCTCATTGCATTTTTTCAAGCCTTGGTAATCAAATATAGAAAAGCATAAGGATAAAATTGTGGCCAAAAGTTATGCAAACTACTAATTTATTGATACAGAAACAGACTTTGTCCTTGATGTGTGTCTTTCTTGTAATTTTAACGTTATTTTTCTTGATGTTGACTTTGACTTCTAGCTGGAAGGGGGAAAAACATATTACTCCTATCTGTGTCTGAAAGGAATCCACAAGAAAAATGTCTTTTAATCAGCATGCGTGGGATATAGCTCTAACTTGGGGGATGCTCTTCATCGGCAGAAAGGGATGATTATGTCTCTCCACCTTGTGGTTCGTTTTCCCAGAAAAAATTGATTTTAAGTAGGAAAAGATAGAAATGGCACCACAAGAACTATTTCTAGAAATTGCTGTTTTCTTACCCGGCAGGAACGCCGTGCTGAGCAGCCACTATCCTTTCTGAGGAAAGCAGTTATTTCACTGTTGTAAATGAAGATTGAGCGGGATGGGTTACCTATGAGGAAGACATCCTTTAAATGATTTGCAAAAACACTAATCCATCTCAGCGGTAGGGTTTTCAGGGGAAGGAAGCTTGTAGATTTTGCGTGGCTGCCATTATCATTGTGGTTATGTTTATTCCATTTCTGTTACTGCCTGTTAGGTGAATGTTTTGCTTTTCTGGGATAACTTTGGAAACCCAAGTAATTGCTCCCGAAGCTAAAGGTAGAAGTCTCCTTCAGGACTGGCTCATTCTGAGAGTTTTGAAGCTGTTTTTCCTGAAGAGGAGATATGTTGGTAGGCGAGGTTGAGTTCCTTGCTGTGCGTGCTGCATGGGGAACACTGTAAAATGGACTTATCTAAGAAAGGAAAGTTCAGAGAAGCCTTCCAGTTGCTTTTATTGCTAAGTGCTAAAAAACAGTGTGTGGGATGAGGTTTTTTTCTTCCTCCCTAAGTTTTTCAAGACGGATTATTCAGGGCTAAGAGGCTCCGGTGATTGAAGTTGTGTTAAACAAGAAGCAACAGGTGACTTAACTAAGAAGCAATAGGCGGACAGATGAAGCCCAGCTGTCACCATGTCATGTACCGCTGGTCTCCAGAGAAACATACCCAAACCTCAGAAGACAAAAATGATCGTGAAGACGTGACTCTGAGTGGAGGTGGTTGGAACATTGCCAGACTCATACAGAAAAGTATTTTAGTCCACATTTTCCCATTCCACTTTTATTCACCTTTTTATGGGTAAATTTATGCACACAGATCATAAATATATTCCTCCACTTAAATTATTTCTCATTATTTTGAAATTTTTTCTTTTTCTGTTAAGAAAGTTTGTGCAGTATTTATTATTATTAAACAATAACCCTGTTGTAATTAAATTTTAGCGTCAAAGATTTTACATATTCGTGGGACCAGTTTATTGAATTACCTAATTATTCCAAAGGGGGTAATATTTATAATGGTTTTATTAGTGCAGAGCACAACTCAAGGACCTGTTATGGGTACTTTTTAAGAGTTGTTTGGTACTCAGAATGCAAGCTGTGCCTTGCTCAGCAAAGGGAACCATATTTTAAATTATGGTAAATGAAGGTTAGATTTCCGTCCTAACCCACACGTCTTTGTAACCCACACTGGTGCTGGTCTATCATGCTGTGGTTTCTTGTCACTTCTTTGAAACATTAGTCCCAAGTCCCTTGTGACACATGACTTCCCCACAGCTCCAGTATTGACAAGAATAATGTTTTGTTTTCCCCTTGGACTGGGGGAAGAGGGTTTTCTCTCCTTCCTGTCCAAATCAAGCAGTGTGAGGGGCTCTACTTCATGTTCCTCTTTGCAGCGCAGGAACGTAGAGGGAGTCGTGCACGACCACACCTGGCTCAGGTGGCAGAGGAAGGAAGTTTATGCCACTGACCCAAATGGGATGACGTTGGCCACCTGCTGGATCACGGGTGGGATTCCCAGGGGCTGGAGAGAGATCGGGGATTCTGTAATGAATACAGAAGGCCAGAGGGACAAGTGAAGTCAGAGTCCCTGAGGGACAACATTAAGTCAAACCGTCTGTGACAGGAGGCCGCAGAGCAACTTGCCTGTATGAGGGAGAGATGAGGCCCCGGGGGCAGGTGGGGACCCCTTTGTAGGGGGGCTTACCATTTTCCACTGGAGAGGAAGGGTGGTGTATGTAATTTTTGAACCACCGTGAAAGGGATTAAAAAAAAAAAAACTAAGATTAATATCAGGGTATGTTAGGTATCGGTATTACTTAGGTATAGGTATTAATATCAGGTAATTAGGTCACACGGCTTGCTGCATTAAGGTTGAAGTTTGGACTGTAGTTGTGCCCTTCACCCAGGAAGTGTGCCATGTACTCGGTGGGTGGGAATTTGCAGCCCCCCTCCCCTTACTTGTATTCAGTTGAATTTTTCTCTCCTGTGAGAAAGGAATACTATTTTAAAAAGTGGTGTGTTTATAAATTCAGAGCAACTCGTAATGCTTTGGAGTAGTAAAACATTTGAATCAGTACATGTTAAGGAATGTAACATAAGGAATGGAAACTACATTTATGACCAATTAATAAAATTTTTCCTTTTAAAATTTCATGAAAGGCTAAGAAAAATGTAAGAAAAGATTTAGAAAGCTGATGATTTTATAAAATGCTAATGTAAATTTAGTACTTATGTAAAACACTAAAATTCTTCTAAAGGGAAAAAAAAATCTTATCTGAAGTAATGTCTTTTTTAAAAATTTCAGATTAATATGGGAATATATATTAGGTACTAGTAGATCTCATAGTTTGCTTTTGCAAGGTTGAAATCTGGGTTATAGTTGTGTCTTTCACCCAGCAAGTGTACAATGTGCCCTTGCCATGTACCCGTTGGCAGAATGTCTTACATAAATGTAAGTTATTACTGTATAGTGACTTTCCTACAGAAAGAATCTAAAGGCTCAAGGCAATTTAGAAAACTCAATTTTTGGTATGGACAAGACGTGCGTTTTAATAGAGTTGTATTTAGACATGGGTACAACATAGTTAAATACCTCCTTCCTTTTTAAAAAGCTTTATAACATTTCCTCATTCTTTTCATTCTCTCTTTTGTTTTTTTTTGCAGTTTTTGGCTGGGGCCAGGTTTGAACCCACCACCTCTGGCATATAGGCCAGTGCCCTACTCCTTGAACCACAGGCGCCGCCCCATTCTCTTTTTTATGTAGGTCTTTTAAAAGTGACATCTTATTTTCTGGCTTCATCAGCCTAAAATCAGTCTAGAATTCTTTTTGAAAACTCCTATCTTGGCTTGGCGCCTGTGGCTCAACGGGCTAAGGCGCCAGCCACGTACACCTGAGCTGGCAGGTTCGAATCCAGCCCGGACCCACCAAACAACAATGACGGCTGCAACCGAAAAATGGCCGGGCGTTGTGGCGGGCGCCTGTAGTCCTAGCTACTTGGGAGGCGGAGGCAGGAGACTCGCTTGAGCCCAGGAACTGGAGGTTGCTGTGAGCTGTGATGCCATGGCACTCTATCCAGGGTGACAGCTTGAGGCTCTGTCAAAAAAAAAAAAAAA
>CAUYRH010043206.1:0-21552 GCA_963574655.1 Perodicticus potto | reverse complement strand
ATATACCGAGGGTGTGGGTTCAAACCCGGCCCCGGCCGAACTGCATCAAAAATTAGCCGGTTGGCTCAGTGCCTGTGGCTCAATGGGCTAAGGCGCCAGCCATGTACACCTGAGCTGGCAGGTTCGAATCCAGCCCGGGCCTGCCAAACAACAATGACAACTGCAACCAAAAAATAGCCGGGCGTTGTGGCGGGCGCCTGTTGTCCCTGCTAGTTGGGTGGCAGAGGCTGGAGACTCGCTTGAGCTCAGGAATTGGAGGTTGCTGTGTGCTGGGATGCTAAAGCACTCTATCCAAGGTGACAGCTTGAGGCTCTGTCTCAAAAAAAAAAAAAAAAAATTAGCCGGGCGTTGTGGCAGGCACCTATAGTCCTAGCTACTTGGGAGGCTGAGGCAAGAGAATCTCCTAAGCTCAAGAGCTGGAGGTTGCTGTGAGCTGTGACTCCATGGCACACGGCACTCTACCGAGAGCGATATAATGAGACTCTGTCTCTACAAAAAAAAAAAAAAAAAAAAATCTACTTACTTGGGTTTTTTTTTGTTTGTTTGTTTGTTTTTGAGATAGGCTCTCACTCTCCTGCCCCAAGCTAGAGTATTATGGAGTCAGCCTGGCTCACAGCAACCTCAAACTCCTGGGTTCAAGTGACCCTCTTGCCTCAGCCTCCCGAGTAGTTGGGACTATAAGCTCCCACCATGACACCTGGCTAATTTTTCTCACTTTGCTCAGGCTGATCTCAAACTCTTGAGCTCAAGAAATCCTCCCAGAGGATCCTCCCACTCAGCCTCCCAGAGTGCTAGGATTACAGGCATGAGCCACCGAGCCTGTAATTTGTTTTAAATTGAGGTATAACGTATATACAGTGAAGGCCACAAGTGCTGAGTTTCCCCAGCACCCCAGCAGATTCCCTTGTGTCTCTTTTCAGGCAGTACTCCCAAAGGTAGCACTATTTTACCATGTCAGGCTGAAATTCTATTCTTTCATTTCTTCTGTGTTTTGTTTTGTTTTGTTTTGAGACAGAGTCCCACTATGTTGCCCTCAGTGGAATGCCATAGTGTCACATCTCACAGCAACATCAAACTCTTGGGCTTAACCCATTCTCTTGCCTTAGCCTCCCAAATAGCTGGGACTACAGGCACCCACCACAATGCCCAGCTATTTTTTGTTGCAGTTGTCATTGTTGTTTAGCCAGCCTGGGCCAAGTTTGAACCCACCAGCCTCAGTGCCAGATGCCATAACCACTGTGCTAAGGGCACTTACCCCATTTCTTCTGTTTTTACTGTCTGATCATCCAAGCAGTGTTAACTGCAAAAAATTTAGAAAGTACAGAAAAGTATAGATACTAAAGAAAAATTGCTTGTGCTTTTACCACTCAAAGACCTATTATACTTTGAAATGATCAGAGGTCCCAGTATTTCTTGATCAGTGTCAGGTTCTCTGGTGATTCTCTTTCAGGGCCTCTCAGGCCTCCTCGCCTTTGTAGATACTGCTACACTTTCTTGGAATGCCCCCTATGCAAACATCTATATTCATTCTTTACATCTTGATAAATCATTGCCTCACCTGTGACTCCTTCCCTGAGGCACCCTTCTCTCCTTCTTATCCCCATACTATCGGGCACATACCTTTTATTGCCTTTACCTTCCTGTTGTACAGATTTTGTGTACTCACCTATCTCTCTAAAATGCTTTTGGTGATCTCCTTTGAAGCATAGACTTCATATTGCTCCTTTGAAGCATAGACTTCATATTGCCCAGAGTGCCGAGAACTGAATAAGCTGTTAGTAAATTTTTGTTGAATGGATTAATAAGTAAACAATTTGGGTGGCGCCTGTAGCTCATCGAGTAGGGCGCCGGCCCCATATACCGAAGGTGGCAGGTTCAAACCCAGCCTCAGACGAACTGTAAAACAGTAAAATAGCTGGGCGTTGTGGCAGGCACCTATAGTCCCAGCTACTCCAGAGGCTGAGGCAAGAGAATCACCTAAGCCCAGGAGTTGGAGGTTGCTGTGAGCTGTGTGACGCCACGGCACTCTACCCAGGGCAGTAAAGTGAGACTCTGTCTCTACAAAAAAAATAAATAAATAAAATAAAAATATGTAAACAATTGAATTAAATCTTGTGGCAGTGTTAAAGAAGAAAATTTAACATTAGTGGCAGGAATGGACTTTAATTGGTCAGTCTCATCTGCTGAATGACAAAAAGCAAAAAATTGTATTTTAGAGTGTATTTAGTATTTTTATTTTTCTGAAAGCTTTAACATAATTATTTTATTTGATCTTCCATAAGAAGTCTATGATTGTGTCCCTGTTTTTTATACAGTGAGGTTACTACTACATTGAATTGGAAGATAAGGAGATCAAACATTATGCTGTAGAGTGGAAGGGGATGTTATTTAGAGAGGCTAACTGAAAGAGTTTATAAGGACAAGGGACCTGATATTTGTAGGCATAGTATACCAGGCAAATCACTTACATAAAATCACATTTAATCATTGCAACAACTCTATGAATTAGGTATTATTTTTATACATGTTTTGTTTCTTTTTCTTTTTTTTGTTAGGGATGGTGTCTCATTCCATTGCCCAGGCTGTAGTGCTGTGGCATAATCATAGTTCACTGCAGCCTTGAACTTGGCTAAGCCTCCTGAGTAGCTGGGACTATAGGCATGTGCCACCATGCTGGGCTGATTTTTTTTCTTTTTTTTTTGAGACAGAGCCTCAAGCTGTCACCCTGGATAGAGTACCATGGCATCACAGCTCACAGCAACCTCCAATTCCTGGGCTCAAGCGATTCTCTTGCCTCCGCCTCCCAAGTAGCTGGGACTACAGGCGCCCACCACAACGCCTGCCATTTTTTGGTTGCAGCTGTCATTGTTGTTTGGCGGGCCCGGGCTGGATTCGAACCCGCCAGCTCAGGTTTCCGTGGCTGGCGCCTTAGCCCGTTGAGCCACAGGTGCCGAGCCACTTTTTTTTTTTTTTTTTTTAATTGAGACAGTATCTCACTCTGTCACCTAGGGTAGAGTTCATTAGTGTCATTATAGCTCACTGCAAACTCAAACTCCTGATTTCAAGGGATCCTCCTGCCTCAGCCTCCCAAGTAGCTGAGACTACAGGTATGTACCATCATGCCCAGCTAATTTTTTTTTTTTTTTTGCAGTTTTTGGCCGGGCCTGGGTTTGAACCCGCCATCTCTGGCATATGGGGCCGGCACCCTACTCCTTTGAGCCACAAGCACTGCCCTAATTTTTTAAACTTTTTAGAGAGACAAAGTCTCACGATATTGCCCAGACTGGTCTTGAATTCCTGGCCTCAAGCAATCTTCTTGCCTCTGCCTCCCAAAATGCTACGATTATAAGCATGAGCCACTGTGCCTGCCCCTGGCTAATTTTTAAAAAAAATTTTTTTAAAGACAGTGTCTTGATGGCTTGGAGCCTGTGGCTCAAGCGGCTAAGGTGCCAGCCACCTACACCTGAGCTGGCGGGTTCGAATCCAGCCTGGGACTGCCAAACAACAGTGATGGCTACAACCAAAAAATAGCCGGGTGTTGTGGTAGGCGCCTATAGTCCCAGCTACTTGGGAGGTGGAGGCAGGAGAATTGCTTGAGCCCAGGAATTGGAGGTTGCTGTGAGCTGTGATGCCACGGCACTCTACCCAGGGTGATAACTTGAGGCTCTGTCTCAAAAAAATAAATGAATAGGGCGGCGCCTATGGCTCATTGAGTAGGGCATCAGCCCCATATACTGAAGGTGGCGGGTTTAAACCCGGCCTTGGCCAAACTGCAAAATAGAAAAATAGCTGGGCATTGTGGCAAGCATCTGTAGTCCCAGCTACTCGGGAGGTTGAGGCAAAAGAATCGCCTAAGCCCAGGAGTTGGAGGTTGCTGTGAGCTGTGTGATGCCACGGCACTCTACCAAGGGCGATAAAGAAAGACTCGGTCTCTACAAAAATAAATAAATAAATAAATAAATAAATAAATAAATAAATAAATAAATAAATAAAATTCATTAAAGACAGTGTCTTGCTGTGTTGAATTAGGTTTTACTGGCTTGGCTTGGTTTTACCTGTAACTCAAGTGGCTAAGGCGCCAGCCAGGTACACTAGAACTGGCGGGTTTAAATCCAGCCTGGGCCTGCCAAACAGCAATGGCAACTACAACCAAAAACTGGCCGGGCGTTGTGGCAGGCACCTGTAGTCCTTGGGAGGCTGAGGCAAGCGAATCGCTTAAGGCCAGGAATTACTCTACCCAGGGGCAATGCTTGAGGCTCTGTCTCAAAAAAAAAAAAGGAATTAGGTTTTACTATTCTCATTTTATAACTGAAGAAACTGAGGCTCAGCAAGCTGAATAATTTCTCTAAGTTTAAATAGGTAATAATATTTTAAAATCTGGGACTGTCATGGCTCTAATCCATTTTCTATTACTCCAAACTTCCTTTAGTAGATGTCCATCTACAGAGGAGCATGTCCCTTGCTATTTTTTTTTTTTTTCGAGACAGAGTCTCAAGCTGTCGCCCTGGATAGAGTGCTATGGCATCATAGCTCACAGCAACCTCCAACTCTTGGGCTTAAACTCTTGCCTCAGCCTCCCAAATATCTGGGACTACAGGCACCTGCCACAATGCCCGGCTATTTTTTGTTGCAGTTGTCATTGTTGTTTAGCTGGCCCGGGACAGGTTTGAACCCACCAAGTTTGGTGTATGTGGCTGGGGCTGTAACCACTGTTCTACGGACGCAAAGCCTGTCCTTGCTATTATGTGATGAAACTTTGTGAGGTGTGAAAACTCAGGAATCCTTCTGTCATTTTTATTATTTTATTTCTTTTCAGTTCTGTGAAGTTATTGATAAGATGAGCATAACACTAATGTCATTTTTGTGTAGCCATTAGTCCAGTCCTATCTCATCACCACACTCAATTCTCCTATTTGTCTGTTGATATAGCCCCAGATTATAATCTTACTTATATATGAAGAAACTTGAGGCCCAGAGGGAGAAGCGAGTTACCCAATTAAATATTGCTAGTAAGTGGCAGGACCAATACTTGACACCAATTTCAGTGTTCTTTTCACTGCAGTATGTAGATTTGCGGAAACTGCTTATAGTAAGCATAGAGTCTACAACAGTGATTCTCAACACGGGATGGTACCCACAGGGGATAATTAATAATGTCTGGAGATAATTTAGATTGTCATTGTGTCACTATTTGTGGTACCTGCATTCAGTGGGTAGAGCTTAGAGATGTATAGGCCACACACCCCCAGAAAAATAATTATCTGGTCCAAAATGTCAGTAGCTCTAAGGTTGAGAATTGAGTTTCATCCTTTATTTCTCCAGAATAGGTGAAATACCCGTTAGCCTCCAAAGCATAACTAGTGATGAACTTGATCCTTTTAGAACTGGGTGCTCTTCAATAGCAGTAAATATTTACTAATCACTAGGTTTTATTCAGAATATTGCATGGGGCGGCGCCTGTGTCTCATCAAGTAGGGCGCTGGCCCCATATACGGAAGGTGGCGGGTTCAAACCTGGCCTCGGCCAAACTGCAAAACAGAAAAATAGCTGGATGTTGTGGTGGGTGCCTGTAGTCCCAGCTACTCAGGAGGCTGAGGCAAGAGAATCGCCTAAGCCCAGGAGTTGGAGGTTGCTGTGAGCTGTGTGACGCCACGACACTCTACTGAGGGCAATAAAGGGAGACTCTGTCTCTACAAAAAAAGAATATTGCATGAAGCATAATTATGGATGTGGAAAGGCATTAGAGATGGTCTCTTCACCCAGGGAATTTGGAGACTGCTGGAAGAGGTAAAGGGGATCTGGTTACTTTGCTCCTAATTGCAGATAAGCATCCCCTATTCCAGGAGCTACTTCATACAGTAGTGGCTGTACTCAATGACACCTAGATTAAAGCAGTGCTAGTGGTTTAAGTTAACCCTCCCAATAACTAATTCTTCCTTTCTACAGCTATGCATTGCCTACCAAAACCATGGAGGTGTTGCGGCTGCCAGACCAAGGCAACAAAATGGTCCTGGACTCAGTCCTTACCACCCATGAGCGAGTGGTTCAGGTAAGCACTCCAAGAGACCCTGAAATGTATTTGTCTCTCCTAGTTCTTCACTCTGTCCTTTTTTTTTCTCCTTCTGTTTTGTCCTTTTCTTCCACTTGCTTGCCCCTGGAATAATGGTGCTTTCTAGGATTCAGTTCTAGACCCCTTCATTTCTCCTTTTATAATATATCTTCCCCCCTGCGATCTCATTCAGTCCTCTGCCCTCAGTGACCTACAGTTCTGATCTGTTGGCTGAGCTTCAGACGTGGTATCCAGTTGTCTACTGGACTTTTCCACTTGGATATTCCACATATGAGCTCCCTATACTCAGTGTATGCAAAACTAACAATAGAGTGACTATCCCCTTTTTCTATAATCCTCCCCACCTTTGAGCCTAATACGTGATCCGTCCTTGTCCTCTGATATCCATTCATTCCCCAGATTCAATAGCTTTTACCTCCTAAATTTCTTTCAGATTCATCCACTTCACTTTACCCCCTTACCAGTGATCATGTCACTTTCGTACAAAAACCTTCAATGGCTTCCTTTTAGCTCTAGCTATTGTCCTCTGTTTTTTTCCTGCAGAGACAAGTGGGTGACAACCACACCACCGTGGGAAATTAAACATTCACAGCTTAGCAGCTTTAACATAATTCCCTCTTTTACTAAAACAGCTTTATTGAAATATAATGATCATGGGTTGGCACCCGTAGCACAGTGGTTATGGTGCTGGCCATATGCACCAAGGGTGGTGGGTTCGAATTGGCCTGCACCAGCTAAAACAACAACAACTACAATAAGAAAATAGCTGGGCATTATGGCGGACACCTGTAGTCCCAGGTACTTGGGAAGCTGAGGCAGGAGAATTGCTTACGCCTGGGAGTTTGAGGTTGCTGTGAGCTGTGACACCACAGCACTCTACCCAGGACAACAGCATGAGACTCTGTCTCAAAAAAATAAAAAAGAAAAGAAAAGAAATATAATGATCATGTCATATAATTCACCCATTTAAAGAATATAATTAAATGGTTATTGGTATATTTAAAGAGTTATACAACCATCACTACAATTTCAGAAAATTTTCATCACCCCAGAAAGAAACCCTGTGCCCATTAGTAGTCACTCCTCTTTCACTGTCCCCCCCAGTCCCTTGCAGCCACTAATGTATTCCTGTCTCTATGGATCTACCTCTTCTGGGCATTCCATTTAAATGGAATTGTACAATATCTGGCTTTTTGTCTCTGGCTTCTTTCACTTAGCATGTTTTCAAGGTTCTTCTACGTTGTAGTATTTATTCCTTTTTTTTTTTTTCTTGAGACAGAGTCTTACTCTGTCACCCTGGGTAGAGTGTCGTGGTGTCATAGCTTATAGCAACCTTAAACTCTTGTATTCAAGCAATCCTCTTGTCTCAGTAGCTGGGACTACAGACGCCCACCATAATGCCTAGCTAATTTTTCCTATTTTTAGTAGAGACAGGATCTCACTCTTGTTCGGGCTGCTTTCAAACTCCTGAGTTCAAACAATTCACCCACCTCCCAGAGTGCTAGGATTACAGGCATGAGCCACCACACCCAGCCACATTCATTCTTTTTATTGCCACATAATTTTCATTGGATGGGCATCACTTCTTTTTAGTCTAGTCAAAAAACATACAGCAAGATAATAAGAGGAATCTTAAGGTAGTAACATCTTAAATCTAAGTGTGCTAATTTTATTTGTATTTATTTATTTATCAGTTTTTTCGAGACAGAGTCTAAAGCTGGCACCCTGGGTAGAGTGCCGTGGCATCACAGCTCACAGCAACCTCCAACTCTTGGGCTTAAGGGATTCTTTTGCCTCAGCTTCCCAAGTAGCTGAGACTACAGGCCCAGTTATGGTTTTTGTTGTTATTGCAGTTGTCATTATTGTTTTAACTGGCCCAGGCTGGGTTTAAACTTGCCAGCCTTGGTATACGTGGCCAGCGCCCTACCCACTGAGCTACGGGCTCTGCCTTAAATGTGCTAATTTTAAACATAACTAAGTACTTACAGTCTTTGCTTCCTTAAATATTGCCAGGAGTACCTTATTTGTGATATATTTTATGGCAAATCTTACACAGAGGGCCATAGGATAAAGTTTAAACTCTTCAGATTAGCCCTCAGGTGCCTTCATGATTCTCCTCCTGCTTTTTCTCTTCACAGCCAGTTCACTCCAGCCACACATGAAACTAATTTTAATTCCCTTACTGTTATGCTTCATCATCCACACTACTGTTGAATTCTCCTAGTTTATTCCTATTTTTCTTCAAGACTTCCCCCAGATATTACCTTTTCTGGAAGCTTTCTTTGGCCTTCCCTGATTGAGTTGGGTAGGTATTTCTCTTGTGGGTTCTTATAGTCCCCTGCCTGCCCTTTCATCACACATCTGATACATCTCTGAATTCTTAACACAGGGTCTGCCACCAGTCAGGTCCTGGTCTCTATGGGCAAACCTAAGTTAAATAAGAAATTCAGTCTGGGGGCAGGGCCTGTGGCTCAAGGGAGTAGGGCTCCGGCCCCATATACCGGAGGTGGCGGGTTCAAACCCGGCCCCAGCCAAAAACTGCAAGAAATTCAATCTGGCCTTGACAACCTCTTGGTCCAGTTATGACATCCATTGCACATAGGGGCAGAAATTGGCAGTGACCTCTCAGCAAGAAAACTAAGCAGATGATCAGATGATCCTGTAGAGACCAGGTTAAAAAAACAGCTTTAGGTGTTAAAACTTCCCCTTTATGCCTCTCTGGCTACCCTGAAGCTGGCATTTGAGACCATGCGATGCCTGTGCAATCGCTAAGTTTTTAGCTCTCCCTGACAGTACCTTTTTTCATTTTGCAGATCAGTGGTTTGAGTGCTACATTTGCAGAGATTTTCTTGGAAATAATCCAAAGCAATCTTCCTGAAGGAGTCAGATTGCTAGTGAAGGAGGTAGGTGCTAGTTTGGGAAGAGACCCTGTAGTGGCTTACTTTTGCTCATAATAAAAATAACAATATCTGGACTCCCTGGCTTTAGAAACAACAGAGAAATGTGGATAATTTAGCCCAGGTAATAAACAAGAAAGATATGCAATCTGGTGTACTCAAGTCATTATTCTGAGGTATTAGGGATGATGCTTTGCAGACCATAGGACCTGACTTTCGTCAAAGGATCCTAATGTTAGGAGTAAGACTATGACACTGCAGAATTCTCTCATTTATGATAGTTGTTTAGCAGAAAGACCTTATAACCTTAAAAATCGGGGTGGCGCCTGTTGCTCAGTGGTTAGGGCACTGGCCCCATATACCAAGGGTGACAGGTTCAAACCCAGCCCCGGCCAAACTACAACAACAACAACAACAAAAAACCCTTAAAAATCAGAACACAAATAGGAAAATGTACTTTAAAAAAAAAGTCTCTGTTGCCCCAGGTTAGAGTGCCATGGCATCAGCTCCTAACAACCTCAAACTCCAGGCTCAAATGATCATGCTGCCTCAGCCTCCCAAGTAGCTGGGAGTACAGGCGCCCCCCACCATACCCTGCTAATTTTATTTTTTGTGATGTTAGGGTATCGCTCTTGCTCACGCTTGTCTCCAACTTCTGACCTCAACTGAACCTCCTGCCTTGGCATCCCAGAGTGCTGGATTACAGGCATGAGCAACTGTGCCTGGCCTGTCTTTTAAATGCTTCTATTATAATAGTCATACCATTTTGGCCTTAGTTCTATATATAGCTGTCTTCCCTCACCAGACTATCAGTTCACTGAGAGCAAGGAGGATGTTTGATTCATCTTTGAGTCCTTGATACCTAATACAAGTCTGCTACACAGTAGATAATAAAAGTTAGTGGAACCTGGATCATTCTCAACAGGGCAAGATTGAGGGCCTGTCTGGATGCTGTACATGTTTGAGTAAATGCTCTTCAGTAATTTCCACTTTTTTCTGTTTTTCTCCCCCTTAGCATACTGAAGAAGACTTCAAGGGACGGTTCAAAGCTCGACCAGAACTGGAAGAACTGTTGACCAAGCTGAACTAGCTATTGCAGACCTGCAGTATGTATGCCAGCAGTAGTCACATTGAGTGCCAAGGAGAGGAGTTTCCCGGGCGGTCACAGGGAAGCAGGAGACTCGAGACCCTAACCCTTAGATTTCATAAGTTCTCATTCCTACTGCCAGGAATGCCTTCTCTCCTCTGTGGCACGACTATGCTTGCCTGTTGTTACAACTAACCCTAATTATCCTTCGTCTAATAAAAATTTGCTATTGCTGATGTGTGTGCATATGAGTGTGAAGTCAGCCCATCTTTCTGAGTATCTTTAAGAGATTCTATTTTCTCACCTACTATGTTAGCACAGAACCATGTTCCCCTTCTGTCTTTTTCCACCTAGGAAAAAATTCCTTTCAAGCAATCTAGCAATCTCTTCCTCTATAGTGAAACAGAGGATCTTTTTTTTTTTTTTTTTCTTTTTTTGAGACAGAGTCTCACTTGGTCACCCTTGGTAGATTGCCATGGTGTCACAGCTTACAGCAACCTCTTGGGCTCAAGCAATTCTTTTGCTTCAACCTTCCAAGTAGCTGTGACTACAGGTGCCCATCACAACATCCGGCTATTTTTTAGAGACAGGGTCTCACTCTGGCTCAGGCTGGTCTCAAACCTGTGAACTCAGGCAATCTATCCACCTCGGCCTTTGAAGTGCTAGGATTACAGACGTGAGCCACTGTGCCTGGCTGATCTTTTTTTTTTTTTTGAGACAGTCTCACCCTGTCACCACCTGGGTAACAGGTATGAGTGACATCATAGCTCACAGCAACCTCAAACTCCTGGGTTCAAGCGATCCTCTTGCCTCAGCTTGCCAAGTAGCTGGGACTACAGGTGCCTACCACAATACCCAGCTAGTTTTTCTATTTTTAGTAGAGACAGGGTCTTGCCCTTGCTCAGGCTGGTCTGAACTCCTGAGCTCAAGCAATCCACACACCTTGGCCTCCCAGAGTGCTAGGATTACAGGCATGAGCCACTGTGCCTGGCTCAAAGCAGAGGATGATAACATAAGTAAACTCTCTATGGATAGAAGTTATAGAGAAGGAGATTTTGGCTTTGTATATGAAAAAACTCTCCAGATAGAATTGGTGTCAGCCAGACATGGTGGCTCATGCCTATAATCCCAGCACTGTGGGAGGCCGAGGTGGGTGGATCGCCTAAATTTACAGGTTTGAGATTAGTCTGAGAAAGAGTGAGATCCCCTCTCTAAAAATAGCCGGGCATTGTGGCTGGTGCCTGTAGTCCCAGCTACTTGGGGAGGCTGAGGCAAGGGAATCGCTTGAGTCCAAGAGTCTGAGGTTGCTGTGAGCTGTGACGTTGTAGCACTCTCCAGGGGCAACAATGCGAGACTCTGTCTCAAAAAAAAAAAAAGAATTGGTGTTTGTCCATAAGTGAAATAGATTGCTTTGTAGAATTGTGACTTATCATAAGTATACAGGTAGAAGTTACATAACTGCTTATTAAACTTGCCTGGAATGAGTTTAGGCAAAGAATTAAAAGTTGATCTTGGTGGCACCCGTAGCTCAGTGGGTAGGGTGCTGGCCACATACACAGAGGCTGGCCGGTTGGAACCCGACCCGGGCCAGCTAAAATAACAATGACAACTGCAATGAAAAAAAAAATAGCCAGGCATTGTGGCGGGCACCTGTAGTCCCAGCTACTTGGGAGGCTGAGTCAAGAGAATCTCTTAAGCCCAAGAGTTGGAGCTTGCTGTGAGCTGTGATGCCACGGCACTCTACCGAGAGTGACAGCTTGAGGCTCTGTCTCAAAAAAAAAAAAACACGTTAATCTTGTTCAGGGGTCAGCAGACTACTACCTATGAACCAAATCCCATTCACTGCCTGTTTGTTTGGTTTTCTAAAATAATTTATTAAGGTGAAATTTATGCACCACAAAATTAAGCATTTTAAAATAAATAATTCAGTGGCACTTAGTACATTTGTGATGTTGTGCAACCATCACATCTATCTAGTTCCAAAACCCCACTCCCTATTTTTATAAATAAAGATTGATTGGATTAGAGCAATGCTCATGTATTTACATATCATCTATGGCTGCTTTAATACTACAATGGCAGAGTTGAGTAGTTGCATCTATATTGCCCCCATATCACATGGGTAATGGGCATGGTTCCATGTAGGAACCTAGAAAAAAAATAGCAGTCTTTTCCAGTTGCTCGGTTTTCCTTGCGATTACTTTGTTGAAGCAGAAATCAGAATATCATAAATTGATAAGATATGGAGCTGAAGGACCTTAGGACCCAGCCAGCCTATCTCCTTTAGCAAGTGCAGGTTAGGGGCCCATAGAGGGCAGTACTTTTGCCCACGGCCACAGGGGATCTCATTGGCAGAGGGCAACAGGATTCAGATATCTTGATTCCCAGCCTATCCCTTTCCAACACATCACTGAGGGGTGAGTCAGGCTTATTTCTTACACAAGAGGCAACTGGATTTTTTCACCTTGGCTCTTATGTCACTGACCGAGTTGATGATTTACCCTCTCACCAGAGTCAGAGAGCTTTTTTTGCTCCTGGTTAGTCTGCCCTGAAACAAATGGAAATTGCTTTTTAGGCCTTCTCCTGGTAAGGACTGGAGATATTCTGATTGCTAGAACTTTAGGATTACAAAACAATTATGAGCTTCATTTGATTCTCCTACAGTGAGGCTCAGGGAAATGAATGTTCTTTTTTTTTTTGAGACACGAGTCTCACTTTGTCACCCACCACAACACCCAGCTATGTTTTGTTTTTTTTTTTTTTTGTAGAGACAGAGTCTCACTTTGTCGCCCTCAGTAGAGTGCCGTGGCGTCACACAGCTCACAGCAACTTCCAACTCCTGTGCTTAGGTGATTCTCTTGCCTCAGCCTTCCGAGTAGCTGGGACTACAGGTGCCGGCCACAACGCCCGCCTATTTTTGTTGTTGCAGTTTGGCCTGGGCAGAGATTGAACCTGCCACCGTTAGGGCTGGTGCTCTAACCACTGAGCAACAGGCACCACCCAACCCAGCTTTTTTTTTTTTTTTTTTGAGACAGAGCCTCAAGCTGTCCCCCTGGGTAGAGTGCTGTGGCATCACAGCTCACAGCAACCTCCAACCCTGGGCTCAAGCAATTCTCCTGCCTCCACCTCCCAAGTTGTTGGTTGTAGCCATCATTGCTGTTTGGTGGGCCCAGGCTGGATTTGAACCTGCCACCTCAGGTGTATGTGGTATGTGGCTGGCGCCTTAGCCACTTGAGCCACAGGTGCCAAGCCCAACCTTGCTGTTTTTTTATAGAGACGAGGTCTCCCTCTGGTTCAGGCTGGTCTCGAACCTGTGAGCTCAGGAGACCCAACCACCTCGGCCTCCCAATATGCTAGGATTACAGGCATGAGCCACTACACCTGACCAAAATGGATATTCTTAGGATCACATGGCAGTGTAATCAAATGGAACACAAGTGTCCTGCCTGGCTCTAAGTTGAAAATACCTTCTTTGTCCCTGCAACAACCTATTATAAGATAAAGAGGCAGATAAGCCTGGGTTGTGCCTAGCTTCTACATTTATTAGTTTTGAGGCCTCTACTGAGTTTTTTAACCTCATTGAACCTCAGATTTCTGTTCTGTAAAATGGGGATTTCTTTTTAGGGGTTTGAGATGGCAATCACAGATATAACAGGCCAGCAAGTGCTCAGTAAAGGCTACATTTCCTTCCCTTCTAAACTTCTTCAGCATGCTTTCTAAAAAGATGTTTTTCATCGAGGTATAATTTATATATAGTGAAATATAATTCACTTATAACTTATACAAGTGAATATTTGATCAGTTTTAAAAATTTATCTACCCACAAAACCACACTTCTATCAAGGTAAAGAACATTTCTGTCACCCCAGAAAGTTCCCTCATATTTTACAGTCATTCTCCCCTGGAAGCAACCACTAAGGGTAGGGTGCAGTGGCTCACGCCTATAATCCTAGCACTCTGGGAGGCTGAGGTGTGTGGATTGCCTGAGCTCACAGGTTTGAGACTAGACTGAGCAAAAGTGAGGAGAACCCATCTCTAAAAGTAGACGGGTGTTGTGGCGGGTGCCTGTAGTTCCAGCTACTTGGGACGCTGAGGCAAGAGAGTTGCTTGAGCCCAACAGTGTGAGGTTGCTTTGAGCTAGGATGTCATAGCACTCTACTGAGGGTGACAAAGAGAGACTCTGTCTCAAAAAAAAAAAAAAAAATTAAAGGCAATCACTAATCTCATCTCTATTGCCATAGATTAGTTTTGCATGTCTAGTACTACATATAAATAAAATATGATACAGTTTGTATCATTAAGCTGAAAAGCTTATGCGAAGCAAAGGAAACAATGAACAAAGTAAAAAGACCACCCAAATAATGGGAAAAATATCTGCAAACTACCCATCTGGCCAAGGATTAGTAACTGCCAGGAGCTCCAACAATTCAATAGGAAAAAATCCAATTAAAAAATGGCAGAGGATCAGGTGGCACCTGTGGCTCAAAGGAGTAAGGTGCCAGTCCCACATACCGGAGGTTGTGGGTTCAAACCTAGCCCTGGCCAAAAAAAAAAACAAAAAATGGCAGAGGATCTGTTTGATTTTTCTTTTTTAATTTTTTTTTAAATTTTTTTTCTTTGTAGAGACAGAGTCTTACTTTATCGCCCTTGGTAGAGTGCTTTGGTGCCACACTGCTCACAGCAACCTCCAACTCCTGGGCTCAGGTGATTCTTCTGCCTCAGCCTCCCGTGTAGCTGGGACTACAGGCGCCCGCCACAACGCCCTGCTATTTTTTTGTTGCAGTTTGGCCAGGGCCGGGTTTGAACCCTCCACCCTTGGTTTGTGGGGCCGACGCCCTACCCACTGAGCCACAGGCACTGTCCCTTTTTTTTGTTTTTGTTTTTGGTTTGAGACTGAGTCTCACTATGTCGCCCTTTGTAGAGTGCCGTGGCCACACAGCTCACACAACCGCAAACTCTTGGGCTTAAGTGATTCTCTTGCCTCAGCCTCCCAAAGTAGCTGGGACTACAGGTGCCTGCCACAACACCTGGCTAATTTTTGTTGCAGTTGGCATTGTTATTTAGTTGGCCAGGGCTGGGTTCGAACCTGCCAGCCTTGGTTTATGTGGCTGGCACCATAACCACTATGCTACGGGTGCTAAGCAATGGCAAAGGATCTGACTAGACATTTCTCAAGAGAAGACATACAAATGGCCAACAGTATCTGAAAAAATGCCCCGCATCATAAGTCATCAGAGAAATGCAAATCAAAACTACAATGAAATACCATCTCCTCCCAGTTAAAATGGATTTTATTACAAAGATTCAGCGGGGTGGCTCACATCTGTAATTCTAGCCCTCTGGGAGGCAGGTGGATTGCTTGAGCTCAGGAGTTTGAGACCAGCTGAAGCAAGAGTGAGACCCTGTCTCTACTAGAAATAGAAAAAACTAGCTGGGTATTGTGGTGAGTGTCTATAATCTCAGCTACTCGGGAGATTGAAGAGGATTGTTTGAACCCAAGAGAGTAAAGTTACTATGAGCTATGATGACACAACACTCCACCAAGGGTGACAAAGTGAGACTCTGTCTCAAAAAAAGAGGAAAGAATTTTTTTTTTTAAGAAATGAATTTTTATGTAGATCATTAACTTTCAAGAAAGGCAGAATGCCTGAGTCAAATGGGCAGTTTTCCTGGTAAAGGCCAGCAGATTCCTCAACTCATGTGTTAGTCCCTTTCCTTTGGGTGAAGATGTCTTTTTCCTCTACCACAGAACTCTAGGAATGGCAAGCTGTGGATTCTGAAAGAGTATGTTGTAGTTACAGAGAAAGAAATGAAATCTGGGTATTTTGGCCATTCAGACACTGGCAATGCTGAGACCTCTGGTCCCCTCTGGCTAGGACATATAAGGTCCCTCTGTTTGTACTATATTTAAGGAAGGAAAGCTTTCTAAGCATGCATTCCCAAGAATTAGACCTGCCTAGATTAGAACTAGAACTCACCTCATTTTTGAGAATCAGTTTACCATTTAGACAGAATGCCCAGGCTCTAAAGAACGAGAAGCCTTCAAAAGATAAATGCTGAGAATGGAAGAATCTCTCCCACTTCCTCTACCCATTTTAAGTCCTTGCTGGAGCAAAGGAGGGAGCCCAGCATTCTTTACAGAAGGAAAGTAAAAGGTTTCAATCTGGACTCCTTCCATTTCTCTTTGGATTACTAAAGTCAGCAGCCCAAGGACTTAGCCTGGCAACTTTACCTGAGGGTAGGAGTATTTTTTCACTCATCTGGCAAAACATATTACAATGCACCTTTGTACTGAGCACAAGGCCAAGTCCCCAGCCATGGATCCTGCAGGGAAAAGAAAGCCTTAAGACTTCCTTAAGCCTAGCCAAGAGAGGCACCCAGCCAAGAAGAGATCTGTCCACTCATCCCTGACACCAAGGCTCTCTGCAGAGGCAACCCAAAGCTGCCAGAGGTAGGTGTAGATTATATAGAGCCAGGCATGAACCATTTTAAATTTCAGCTCCATGGGCTACAGAGCAGAGAGACTAAAGAAAAACATAACAATCTAGATCACTGTGGGCAACTTGCACTGGTGAATTTTTTTGCAAAGGGCTGGCAAAAGCAAAGTAACATTCTCATAGTCAATAGGCTTACTTGCTGTGTGTTAGGCATTGAACAAGGAACTGGATGCTTGCAAAAAAGCACAGAACAGAGGCAGCCTAGGCTCTAGATGGAGATACCTTGGAGGCTGATTCACAGTCTGAACTTCATTTCCTCCCCTGTAATGGAGGTGAATCCAGTGTTGGGAGGATTCAACTAGATAATAGAACTCAGGAAAGTCACCAGCATATAGTAATAGTGATGATGATAATAGGCTAAGGTTCACTGAATGCTAACTATGTGCCAATGTGCTAGACATTGCTTCTAAGCTCTTTATCAATATCAACTGATCTTTTCTTCCTTCCTTTCCTTCCCATTCCCTTCCCTTCCCTTGCCTCTCCTTTCCTCTCTCTCTCCCTCCTTCTTGAGACAGGGTCTTGCTCAATCACCCAGATTAGAACACAATGGCTAGACCATAGCTCACTGTAACCTTGACCTCCTTGGGCTCAAATGATCTTCCTGCCTCAGACTCCCAAAGTGCTAGGATTACGTGCTCGGCCTTAACTCATTCTTTCAATGACAATATGAGAAAGGTCTACATTTATTAGTTTTGAGGCTTGTGAGAAAGGTACTATATGTGCATTTTTACAGAAGAGAAAACAGATCCTGAGGTGTTAAGTAACTTGCCCAAAGTCACACAGCTAGTAAGTGGCGTAACTGGGATTTGAAGGCAGCACATCATAGGGATTGAGAGCGTTCTGAACTGGACTGCCTGAGTGAAATGCCCAGTAAGTATTAGTTATAATAGTTCCATAAATGGTAACAATTTTCGCTATTTGTTTTTTTTTTCTTTTAATTCTTTTAGTAGGCCTATGAAACAGGAATGATACCCATTTTTTGAGGAAATAGGCTTGAGTGGCAACAGAGTGCTTTTTGTCATATTGAACATATTCCATGGTGACCTAGTAAGTGGCTTCTATTAGATCCAGAGTCCTAGAAAACTTGCTTCCTCTACTTAGTTGGTTTGGAAACCATTCCTCCTGCTAAGGATACACTTATCTCTGCTAGTATCTTCATCTTCTTCCATGGCCCATTTTTTTTTGAGACACAGTCTCACTATGTCACCCTCAGTAGAGTGCTGTGGTGTCACAGCTCACAGCAACCTCAAACCCTTGGGCTTAAGTGATTCTCTTGCCTAAGCCTCCTGAGAAGCTGGGACTACAGGTGCCCACCACAATGCCCGGCTATGTTTTGGTTGCATTTGTCATTGTTGTTTAGCTGGCCCCGGCCAGGCTCAAACCTGCCACCTTCAGTGTATGTGGCCAGCGCCCTACTCACTGAGCTACGGGGCAACAAGCCAGGCCCATTATTTTTTGCTTTTATTTTTAATCAAGACAGGATCTTGGCTCGGCGCCTGTGGCTCAATGGGCTAAGGCGCCAGCCATGTACACCTGAGCTGGCGGGTTTGAATCCAGTCCGGGCCCGCCAAACAACAATGATGGCTGCAACCAAAAAACGGCCAGGCATTGTGGCGGGTGCCTGTAGTCCCAGCTACTTGGGAGGCAGAGGCAAGAGACTCGCTTGAGCCCAGGAATTAGAGGTTGCTGTGAGCTGTGATGCCACTGCACTCTATCCAGGGTGACAGCTTGAGGCTCTGTCTCAAAAAAAAAAAAAGACAGGATCTTGCACTGTCACCCAGGCTGGAGTGCAGTGTGGCACAAGATCACTGCTCTCTGAAACCTCAAATTCCTGGGCTCAAGTGATCCCCCTGCTTCAGCCCCTGAGTAGCTGGGACTACAATTGCACACTACCATGCCTGGCTAATTTTTATTTTTTTTATTTTTTTTTGAGACAGAGTCTTACTTTGTCACCCTCTGTAGAGAGCTGTGAAGTCACAGCTCACAGCAACCTCCAACTCTTGGGCTTAAGCGATTCTTTTGCCTCAGCCTCCCAAGTAGCTGGGACCACAGGCGCCTGCCACAGCAAACAGCTATTTTTTGGTTGCAGTTGTCATTGTTGTTTAGCTGGCCCAGGCTAGGTTTGAACCCACCAGCATCAGTGTATGTGGCTGGCACTATAACCACTGTGCTATATGTGCTGAGCCTATTTTTTTAATTTTTAATTTTTTTTTGAGACAGAGTTTCACTTATTAACCCTAGGTAGAGTGCCTTGGTGTCACACAGCTCACAGCAACCTCCAACTCCTAGGCTTAGGTGATTCTCTTGCCTCAGCCTCCTGAGTAGCTGGGCCTACAGGTGCCCAACACAACGCCTGGCTATTTTTTTGTTACAGTTTGGCTGGAGCTGGGTTTGAACACACCACCCTTGGTATATGGGGCCGGCGCCTTACCCACTGAGCCACAGGTGCTGCCCTTTTTAATTTTTTTTTTGAGACAGGATCTCAAAGTGCCATGGTGTCACAGCATGCTGTGGTGTCACAGCTCACAGCAACCTCAAACTTGGGCTTAAGTGATTCTCTTGCCTCAGCCTCCCAAGTAGCTGGGACTACAGACTGAACTTCATTTCCTCCCCTGCAATGGGAGTGAATGCAGTGTTCAGTTGCCCGGCTATTCATTAGAGATGGGATCTCACTCTGGCTCAGGCTGGTCTCGAACTCGTGAGCAAAGTCAATCCACAAGCTTTGGCCTCCCAGGTACTGGGATTACGGGTGTGAGCCACTGCGCCCAGCCCAGCCTGGCTAATTTTTTTTTTTTTTTTACTATGTCCTCCTTGGTGGAGTGCTGTGGCTTCCCAGCTCACAGCAACGTCAAACTCTTGGATTCAAATGATCTCTTGCCTCAGCCTCCCTAGCAGCTGGGATTACATGCGCCTGCCACAACATCTGGTTTTTTGTTTTGACTGTCATTGCTGTTTACCTGGCCCAGGCCAGGTTCAAACCAACCAGCCTCGGTGTATGTGGCTGGCGCTGTAACCACTGTGCTATGGGTATCAAGCCCATCCTGGCTAATTTTTATTTATTTATTTATTTATTTAATTTTATTTTTTGTAGAGACAGAGTTTCACTTTATCACCCTCAGTAAAGTGCTGCCATGGCATCACAGCTCACAGCAACCTCCAACTCCTGGGCTTAGGTGATTCTCTTGCCTCAGCCTCCCAACTAGCTGGAACTACAGGTGTCCGACACAACGCCCGGCTATTTTTTGTTACAGTTTGGTCAGGGCTGGGTTTGAACCTACCACCCTCGGCATATGGGACCAGCACCCTACCCACTGAGCCACAGGCACTGCTCCTATTTATTTTTTTTGTGACAGAGCCTCAAGCTGTTGCCCTGGGTAGAGTGCCGTGGCATCACAGCTCACAGCAACCTCAAACTCCTGGGCTTAAGCAATTCTCTTGCCTCATCCTCCTGAGTAGCTGGGACTACAGGCGCCCACCACAACGCCCGGCTGTTTTTCTGTTTTGCAGTTTGGCCGAGGCTGGGTTTGAATCCGTGCATCTTTAGTATATGGGGCGCCACTCAATGAGCCACAGGCACCGCCCTACAGTCCTTATTTATGGAAATTCACATTGTGATTCTTTACTCATTACTATAAACAATGCTAAAAAAAAAACTCAAAAAACAAAAAAACAATGCTACATTCCAGCTCTTAGGTGACAAGAAAGAAAATTGTTTGGTTTTTTGTTGTTATTATTTTTTCATATATTATATATTTGTTTGTACTAGTACATCCTCTTATTACAAAGGCAACACTACGTCCTTGGTGTCTGGGATTTGAAGAATGAACCCATGGACCACAGACCAGTGGTAAGACAGGATTTTATTAGACAGAAAGGAATACAGAAGGAATAAAAAGCACCAGAGCTTCTGGCAAAGGGGAAGACCTAAGTTGGAAATCTCCCCTGTTATTGCTTTTAAAGACAGAGTCTCACTATTTTGCCCCTGGATAGAGTGCCGTGGAGTCAGCCTAGCTCACACCAACCTCAAATTACTGAGGTTTCATGGCATGCAGCCATAGTCCCAGCTACTCAGGAAGCTAAGGTAGGAGGATCACTTGAACTCAAGAGTTTGAGATTACAGTGAACTATGATGATTCCACTGCCCTCTACTCTGAGTGACAGAGCAAGGCACTGTCTCTAAAAAAGAAAAAAAATTTTCATTTCACCTTCTATGGCTAGGATCACTCCCCCACCGCCCTTCCCACTCCCAAAAGCCTTACAGAACTGGGCAGGAACAGAATGGGTAAGGCAGTTTCACTGAAGAAAAATGAGAAGTGATTGCAACTGTTATGAACAGGAAAACACAACCCTCTTAAAGGAGGAAATATTATTCTGCTCCAGCAAACTGTTGTCAAGTAGGAATAAAAGTTCCATGTTAACAGCTCCATTTTTCAAAAGGTGGAAATCTGTTGTTGTTTTTTTTTTTTGAGACAAGAGTATCTCTTTGTTGCCCTTGGTAGAGTGCGGGTGGTATCATAGCTCACAGCAACCTCAAACTCTTGGGCTCAGGCGATCCTCTTGCCTTAGTTTTTCATTTTTACTGGAGACAGGGCCTCAGCCTTGCTCAGGCTTGGTCTCGAACTCTGGAGCTCAAGCAATCTACCCACTTTAGTCTCCCAGAGTGCTAGAATTACAGACATGAGCCACTGCATCTGGCCTGGAAATCTGTATTTTTTTTGAGACAGAGCCTCAAGCTTTCACCCCGGATAGAGTGCCGTAGCATCACAGCTCATAGCAACCTCCAATTTCTGGACTCAGGCGCCGAGCCTGGAAATCTGTATTTTTTTTTTTTTAATTTTTATTAAATCATAATTGTGTACATTGGGGCAATCATGGGCCACAAGGTGCTGACTTCATATACAATCTGAAATATTTTCATTGAACTATTTAACATAGCCTTCATGGCCTTTTAATCACTATATGAAGACATTTATATTCTACATTTAGTAATTTTCACTTGTA